>JASSUY010010412.1:0-21589 GCA_032466535.1 Forpus xanthops
TGATTTGTGTTATACTTTAGTTACTAAACTGTTCTTATCTCAACCTGTGGGAGTTGCATTCTTTTGATTCTCCTCCCTATCCCCCAGGACTGGGGAAGAAAGAGGGGGGAGTGAGTGAGAGAACTGTTTGAGGGCCTTAAACCACAACACAAGGGTAGTTGTAGGAGGTACAGAGGCTTTGTGTATGCCTTGATGATCAAAGCTTTTTTTAAGATAGGAAAGATATTCAGTTCGTTTCTTGCAAATGGATCATTTACTACATTTGCAACCTACATCTTGTTTAAAATCCTGGAGTTTAGTTACTCTTTCATAATACTTCAGTATTTCAAGAGTTGATTAGGGGCTTCTGCACTCTAGAGATGGGTGAGTGAAGTGAGGTGGTTGGTTAGCGCTCTTTCTATGCAGCTTTTCAGTTTACCCCTTTTGAAAACTCCAGAAGCCCATGAGATGTGGGGTACTGCCCTTTCAGTGCTTTCTCAGGGATCTGAGAAAGTACCTTGAAATATGTGGGGAAAGACTACTGACAGAAGGACCATTTTTTTTTTTTTTAAGCTATTTTCCAATTTTTGCTCTGTTAAATTGCTTGTAGGAGATATGAGACATCCCTTATGTAGAAATAAGGCTTATCATGTTTAAAAATGTTATAAGCTCTGCCTTTCACCCAGGGAATGTACATTTTATTGTTAGGGGTAAAGATTCATTATTGGAAGTCGAGTTACCTACATGTAGAGACTAATACTGTCCACTATTTTGAAATAAATGGCTTAGCGAAATGCCCTGTGGAAATATCTACTGCACAGGTCAGTAGAGACATTGAAGTTCTTGCATGTAATGCTTTTTTCTACCTTAGGACTTTATAGCGAGAAAAAGTCATGCATAATTTTGCAGTGCAGTAGATGAGATTTCAGCGGCTTCCCTGTGTGTTGATCTGCAGCAATTTATTGCGTCTAACATGATGAGATAAACTGATGAGTCATGCTGCTTTGTTTTAAGACTAAAAAGCATAGTTTAAGGCAGTACTAATTGCTGTGTTTTCATAGATATCCTGATAAATCTGAATAAATATATAGCTGGCAAGCAAATGTAAATTTTTGTCATGCCACCTGTAATTTTGTCAGCTACATCACAAAACCTAAAATGAATAGTGAAAATGTAGTTATTTTAGAAAGAGAATGTATTTTGACTGTGAGTCCAAAGTTTTTAATTAATTGTTCTCATAATTAATTCCATTTTTAAATTGCCATTTTATTTCCAGTTAAGAATCAAACTAAATCCCTCTCTCCTTAATGTCCTTACTGTCTTCTTCATCTCTTTACATTAAAAAATATTCTCTGCAAGTAGGGATTGCAGGATATTGTGCCCACAGAAACTACAACTAAATTTTGATAACCCATATGCTGCTTCCAATATTATTTTTTTATGTGCAGAATTGCTCAGTCATGTCATCAACATCCTTGCAACATTGTAAATAGTTTGATTCTCTGTACTGAAGATTTTCCAGGAATCTGATCATTCTTGTGCCCTTTTAGTGAGTTCATTCATAATTTCTCATATAATTTTTATAACAACAATATTTGCACACACTATTGTCAGTAATGCTCCTGGTGAATAGCCTGTAAAGAAGTAAAAATCCATAAATAAGTCTTTTAACAAGTCTACAGATCACATTGGCCTCATTAACAGCAACATCATGCTGGGAGATCCTGCTCATTTGGTTAAGTACTATGAACTTCATATTATTTCCAGAATTACTGCTTTCCAACATACATGCTTCCATACTGTAAATAAGTGTTTTTATTCTGAATTAATTTCCTTTGGGTATTTTAAAAATCTTCTGTATTGTGCTCACAAATAGTTCTGTATTTTTCTGGCATTGTTAATAATGTTGTCACTTCTAAATATCTTCTTTATGTCACTTCTGGTATTTTTTATTCTTCAAGTGATTGTCCATATCAACGGTCAGATGATAGAGAGAGGTGTGCTCAATGTCTTTAGGTCCTCTCAGCAATCAGATGCTTTTAACAAAAAGTACACACCAAGTGGCCACCTTGCTAATATTGCTTATTGTTGTGGTTTAAGCCCAGTCACAACTTGGCCACACAGCCACTCTTCTCACTTCCCTTCCTTCCTCTCCCCCTGCTCCTGGAGGGATGGGGAGAAGAATGGCAAGAATGTAACTTCCCAGGTTGAGATATAACACTAACCACTGCTGCTACCACCAATGATAATAATGAAAAGGGAAGTAACAAGGGAAGAGAATACAACTGCTCACCACCTACCAACAGATACCCAGCCCAATCCGAGCAATGATCTAACCCTTCTGGGTAACTATCCTCAGTTTATATAGTGGGCATGATGTGCTGTGGTATGGAATACCTCTTTGGCTAGTTTGGGTCAGGTGTCCTGTCTCTGCTTCCTCTACTTCCTGGCAGAGCATGAGGCTCAGAAAGTCCTTGGTCAGATCAAAACATTCTAAGCGGTAACTGAAAACATTGGTGTTATCAGTGCTGTTCCCAGGCCGAAAGTCAAAACCACAGCACTGCACCAGCTACTAAGGAGAAAAATGACTGCTACTGCTGAACTGAGGACATCAGGAAAACTTAATTTACAGTTATTTTGGAATTGCTTGATCAAAAACTTTTGAGTTCAGATTTTTCTTATCTGCTTGCAGGATGCTTTCTTAGCAGACTCATTTGGGGTTTTCCACTGGACAAAAATCTGGTATTTGTGGTGGGAACTAAACTTAGGTTTGGTTAGTGTAAAAAGAAAATAATTTGAGCAATAGCTTCGTGTTTCCCCCTCAACCTCTTAATGAAATAAGCTGTGTTTTTAGTAATGATTCAGCTACAGTTGTAGAAGAGATGGAGGTTAGCATAACCAATTACAGAAGGTTTTTCAGGGCAGAGTCAGACACTGAACACAACTGAAGTTTTGCTTAATTTTTCTTATTTAGTGGTTTTATAACAGAGATGGCATTCACCTTCAGCAGGGGCAACTTTTCATAGTAGGTTTTGAAATGTCTTCTTAAATACAGCAGGATTTCTTAGAAGCATCTCTTGACTTTTCCTTTATGAAGAAAAACTCTTTCCTCTTGGAGTGGTCACTGGACTCATGATTTTATACTCAAAGATAGTGTTAGGAATATGACAGTCATTTCCCATAGGTCACCAGGCTTCTCTTCAGGCAATTGCTTTATATTTGAGGAATTGGTGAGGTGATAAGACTCATGCTTGTAGGTGCTTACTGAAATGAGAAAAAAAATCCACTTACTAGTAAATAGAGGTTCTGTGAACTATATTCTACTGAAAGATGTTCACAATCTTTGTGCCTTGCTGATTCTCAGTGCCATGTTTTATGCTTTGTTTTGCTTTGGCTTTCTTTTAAATAAAGAGTCTTTCAGATTGGAAGGAATATACTCAATTTATAGGGGGAGGAATACGGGGACATGTTGATGCTGTTACTGTTAGAGCTAAAACATTCATGTCGAACCTAAGATGCTTGGGCATATACATACCTGTAGCGTGCCTGTGTACAATAGCTCTCAAAGGGTATAGACATTGAAGCAAGTAATTTTTTGTTAAAAGCATTAAAATGATTTATTCTTCTAAATTCTTAAATAGCTTTGAGGAAACCTGTGGTGCCTCAGACATGATACTCAAAATAATCAACAAAAAAATATGCTTCTCAGTAAAGAGCATTTTAAAATCTGTCAGGAATTTGGATTGTGAACCATTCAATCTGTGCTAATTTTTAAACCAGAATGTTGAATAACACTAAATCATATGTTTATATAAATATAAATTATCATGTGAACAGTTGTCCTTACTGTCAACAAATGTACCCTCATTAAAAAGAAACAAAACAAAAAACAACTTTACAGATGCTTTAGTTCTTTATGTAGCTGTGATTTAAATGAAGCTTTTGTGTATGACCATGGCTGAAAGTGAATTTGACACCTTGATAAAAATCTGTTTAACCTTTTAAAAATGCTGGAGTGATGAAAATAAACATTGTCCTTGAACTTCCTCTCTCTGTATTTCCTTATTTCACTGAAACCTGACACTTTCCTTCTAAGCCCTTTCTAGAGCTACTTTCCAGCCACCTCCAGTTCTAATGCATTTTCTGGTGACAGATTCTAAAAGGAATAAAGAGAAAAAAGAGAAGTGAGAAAGTAGAAGTCCACATATTTAATTACTTACCACTTTTGCATTCTCCTCTTGCATATCTATTGAAACCAATTCTGTGAACTTAGCTTGTTCCTTTTAAAAAGAGAGATTTTTGTATAACTGAAATGTTCAGCCAGTTTTCATAAGCAGAAGCAGAATTGTAGAGTAGATCTTGCTAGACCCCCTTTCAAAATATAATTCATAGAAGGTTTTATTTCTAATTTGGAATGTCTTTGTAAAATGTAGAAAAATTTTGAGCATGAAGAGTTTATTTAATCCTTCTCCTCGCTTGAAGGTGCGACTGAGTATACTTGAAACACCCTCAATAGATGTCTGCCTAACTAGCTTTTCAAAATCTGGAGCTTCTGTACCTTTCCTAGACAGTCTGTTCCCCTCAATTTCTATCTTTGGGGAATATTTTCCTTATTGCCCAAATTAAATATCCTGCAATGAAATCTAGGCCTGTGAATGCAATTCACAGTGGGTATGAAATAAGATTTGCTTCCTTTCTCTTCATTACAGATTTTTGTGCACCTGAAGGGTATTGCCCCCTCCCTGCTTAGCTATCCCTTTACTAGGGCAAACAAACCCGGTTTCTTACACTGTGGCTTGTAGGTTGTTTTCTACACCTCTGATATTTTGTGTTGTCAGACTTTTTTCAGTTGTTCCGGGTGATTTTCTGTAATATTACAACACTTTGGCAGTGCTATTTTTCTTGTTAAGTCCAATTTGACATTTCAGAGGACCTTGGAGTATAATGTGCTATTGTCCTCTTATCTTTGCATTTCCCAAAGTTTGCTTAAAAATCAAACTACTAGAGGGCAGATAGAGTCAGAAATTAGTTCCAGTCTAGCACAACAGAATAGATTTATCTTCACTCTTCGATTTCTCACCACTCCATTCTATATAGTAGTTTTTCCTACTTTCAAAGTGTATCTGCATAAACCACCGTCTACTTAATTGAATTACAGATATTCCTTCAAGGACAAGTTATTTTTGCTTATTTCTTTAACCAAAATCTAGTAGAAAGATTTTGTAATTATCTGTTTCCTCCTAAAGTGAGAAAACAAAAGTCACCTGTAGTGCTTAAGACTACTGTAATTTAAAGTGCTCCTGTGTTTTTAATATTTTTAATACAACTCAGATGTCTGTGTAGGATAATACCCCAATCTAAGAAAAAAATAAAACCATACCAAACATGGCTGTAATGTTGTTGTTCTTTAGTCGTTTACAAGGAAGTCTGCAAGATTCCTGGAGTCTTGCACCATTGCAAAGAAGTATCTTGTCTCAGTATTGTAATTTTAGATGCCTCCCTCTTAACACCAGGTAGAGCTTCTGTTGAAACTGCTCTATTTGAAAGCTTTTTTATAGTCTTTTTTGACTGTGTGAGGATTTTCTACTTCCAACTGCAATGCATTTGTGGCTGCTCTGTGTTTTAATAAGTTAGCTGTTGCCTTTTTCCCCACACTGTATTTTATCTCCACTGCTTTGGATTTCCTTTTTACCAGTGAACTAATGAAATCTGATGGAGGAAAGAACTGAAACTGACTTTTCTCAAATTCATCACTCTGAATGCCCCAAACCATCCTGTACATAATTTCATCAAGAAGCATTCCTTTTCCTCCGTCATTTGCATTTTTGGCATCCTTAGTCTTTATCAGATATTCATGTTAAAAAGGTATCAAAGATAATTTTATTCTCTTACATATCATTTTATTCTTTCTTTCATGTCTCTCTCTGCCAATAAGTTGGTGTATTCTTCCATGCCTCTTTTCATCTCTTGGGACATCTCCTTCGTTCCTCATGTATATTTTTGTTTTTTTAAAATACTTTTTTTTTTCCCTGTACAATCATTCAGGGTGATTTTTCACCCTATAAAATCCAGGAGCAGTTTACACTTTGGAAACTTACCATCTGCTTCTACTACTCTCTTCCTTCTGTGTGATTAGTCAGATTAGTGCTTATAAATATTTGTGAGTGTCTGATACACAGGTCCTGCTCAAGCTTTATTCACTTTGTTTATTCCCCCTTCCTAATTTTTTAGATGGCCAATGGCCATTCAATGAAACCCTGAAGAACCTGCATGCTACTTGCCCCTAAACATTGTGTGCTAAGAATGATAAACTCTTGAAAACACTAAAACATGAAAGCTGAAGCGAGGACCCAGCTGCTATGTATTCTCAGCCTTTCTCTGAGGGTAAAGAACTGCTTGGGTATAGAAGGGTATTTTTGCCAGTGGCAAATGCAGCATCAGGAAGCTTCACACATCCATATGGTCTGGGTAAATGTCATGGGCCATGATCTGGTTTGCGTTGTTATGATATAGGGCACAGCTCCAGGTTGGAGAGAGAAGAGATTCAGAGCAGCCCTGAAGAGAAGGTCTTGGGGGTGTTAGACAATGAGAAAATGAACATGAGCCGGCAGTGTGCTCGTGCTGCCCAGAAAGCTAACCATATTCTAGGCTGCATCAAAGGAGCGTGACCAGCAGAATGAGGGAGGTGATCCTGCCCCTCTACTCTGCTCTTGTGAGACCTCACTTGGAATATTGTGTGCAGTTCTGGTGTCCTCAACATAAAAGGACATGGAAGTGTTGGAACAAGTGCAGAGGAGGGCCATGAGAATGATCAAGGGACTGGAGCGCCACCGGTATAAAAATAGGATGATAGAGTTGGGGTTGCTTAGCCTGGAGAAGAGAAGGCTGCATGGAGACCTCATAGTAGCCTTCCAATATATGAAGGGGGCTTATAGGATGCTGAGGAGGTACTCTTCATGAGGAATGTAGCGATAGGACAAGGGGTAGCAGGTTCAAACTTAAATAGAGGAAGTTTAGATTGGATCTGAGGAAGAAATTCTTTCCTGTAAGGGTGCTGAGGCACTGGAATGGGTTTCCCAGGGAAGTTGTGAATGCTCCATCGTTGGCGATATTCAAAGTCAGGTTGGACATAGCCTTGGGTGGCATGGTTTAGTAGGAGGTGTCCCTGCCCCTGGCAGGGGGGTCGGAACTAGATGATCTTAAGGTTCTTTCCAACCTTAACTATTCTATAATTCTATGATATAGCATGCATAGTCGTGCAGACATAAGCTTACTAGGGTCAAGTATTTAAGCTAAGTTCCTTCTCAATTTTTAAGCTAATTAGAGAAATTCCATAAGGAAAGTAAGCCTTGGTTTATTCCCTGAGCATTGTATGCGAGCAGCCCTGCATGGTTTAAAGTAAGAACATCCAACCAAACAATGAAACACAAACTCAAAATAAATATTACCTTTAAAAAAGTAAAATACATATACATATACCTCTAATATACATATACATGCACAAATTGAAAACGGCATTTAGGGGATAACATGTGATCTGAAAAGGCAGGAATGCGACATGAAGTCTATTTAAACCACCAGCAGAGATTCAGAGAACAAGTGTATTTATTTAAAATATTCTTAGTAGAATATTTTAAACCAAAAGAGAGAAATTAAAATCAAAGTATGAGAGATTGCTAGGAATAGAATGTAAGGACAGGCACTCTGAAACAAAGGAAATTACCTTCTAGCCAAATATATTTTTAGCCAGTAGCTTATGGCTCTGAAAAAGTGGAAAAAATAGCCTTTTGTATAGAGAGAGATACTTCCCCAGTAATCTGCCTGAGCAGAAGGAAATCTGTGGCTCAGTTACTTAACGAACCAGAACTGATGTTGCATTTAACCATTTTTGGCATTCCCAAGTCCTGTAGCACACTTTTTCAACTTGGCAACATATGCTGTGAAAAATAATTTCTTTTGTTGGTTTTATCATTGCTTGCATCATTTTATTTGATGCCTTCTTAAGTCTGTCTCAAATTGTCTAATGCTCACATTGCTTTGTGCTTATTTTGAAGTTTCTTCTTCCTCGTTACTGTCATTGGATTTTTGAAATTCACCCATCATCAGCTTTCTCATTATATGTCATCAAATGTGACTGCTCAAGCAGTAAAAGAGTACCAAATATGTGTGGCATTGTTTAATTTTCTACTTTTAGCAGACAGTGGAAACTTATTCTATTGGTAACTTTACACAGGACCATGAACTGAAAATTCATTTAGCATTAGTGTTTGCTGAGAAGCTCAAACACACTTGCAGCACTGAATAGGAAACTTGCTGTAGTTAGGAAACAGTTTAATGTTGTGGTGGGTTAGCCATGGTGCACAGTCAAACCCCAGTGCAGCTACTCATTCACTCCCACCGAAACCCAGCAGGAAAAGAAAATATTAGAAAAGAAAAAACAAACCAAACACCAAAAAAATCCCAAAAAATCAAACACCAACCAGGGATGAGAAAGTTCATGGGTCAAGATAAAGACAGGAAATCACTTACCAAATTGCCATTGTGGGCAAAAAAACTTAACGTTGGGAAAATGAACTTAATCTCTTGACAACTAACAGCATTGGCTAATGAGATGCAAAAGAGACAGATATTAAAGATACATTTTTCCTCACACCTTTCTCAGGCTCAACTTCACTCCCAACTCCTCTACTCTTGCTCGAGCAGCATAGGGGGAATAAAGGGGTGGTCAGTACATAGCAGTTCCTCTCTGCTGCAGCTGCTTCCTCCTCACAGTTTTCTTCTGCTACAGGGTGCAGTTCCTTCAGGCATCCCCATCTGTTCTGGCATTGTCCTCCATGGGCTGTGGCATGGATACCTGCTCCAGCATGGAGCTCTTCCTTTGACCTTGGTGTTTCTGTGGTGTCCTGGTTTGACTCTTTTTGTTTCTTCTCCCTCTGTCCATCATTTTCTGCCCTTCCTTACATTTTATCTTCCCAGAGACACCGCCTGCTTTGCTGATGGGCTCAGTTGTGTTCTGCAGTGAGTCCACTGACCTTAACAGGGGCTTCTCTGCTGTCAAAAGCCTGCCACTCATGTCCAATGCAAACAGGTATCATAGAGGAGAGGTGGGGACCATCATGGGTAACAGTGGTGGGGGAGACTGGAAGGGCCTTGCTGCAATTCTGCTTCTGCTTATGAAAACTTGCTGACAGCTGCTGTTTATAATGTATTATGCATCCTGTGAAACAATGGCCTTGGTGTTTTGAGCCTTTTCCACAGCTTTTCACAGTCTGTCTTTCTCTTAGCTATTATGAAAAACTATGATTGGAAAAAAATTGGTCCTGATAATTCTTCCTGCTCATTTTGTGACTTTGATCTAAAGCCTGTTCTACCGTGACATTAATTTCCATCAACTTATTTGATTCACACCCCATGATTAATAATTTTGCATCTTCCCAATCTCGTCTTGTTGGTAGGAATGAAAGAAGTTACCTAGCTTTTTTGTAGTCCTTCTGAAGTGCATTTTAATCTTCCTTTGTCCCCACCAACTTTGATTAAACTCTCTAATAGAAAAATTCTTTGTTTTGATTACTTAGGGAAAGTTGCTTCTGCAGAACTTTTTTGCACGCCTTTCAATGATTTTATGCTCTTCTCTCTTTCCTGTGTTTGGAAAGAATGTCAGTTTTGGAGGACTGCCTTTCTCCAGTCACATATATATCATTTAGAAATGTGTGGCCAGAGCAGATCCTAACACCTGCTTTCCTTCCCAACTCCAAGCTGTATCAGCTACTGTGATCTTTCAAATGTGAGAGGACTGAGGGAAAATAAGGATATAATTTGTCTTTGTTAAATTCCCTTTTCTTTATAGGTCACGTCTGGTTTTGTGCACAAGTCAGTATATCACAGTAAGCCCTCAGGCAGCCCAGAGCTGATATGTTGCAGCTACATTTCTCTTTTTTAAGTAATTAAGAAAAAGGCCTACTGCTCATAGGGTTTATGTGCAGCTGTAATATGATCCACCCTGACAGCACAATTGTGCTTTAGAAGCACAATTCCAGTAAAGAGGTTTACTCTAGACAAGTAACTCCTCATCTTTGATTTTGCAATGTACAGGTTTCAGGACAAAATCTGTCCATGAAGAATGGAATTCTAAATTAAATTACAAATCCATTTTCTCTCTCTCTAAAAATGAAAATAAATAAATAAATAAAAATTTTGCCGTAGTTTTCTTTCATTTTAAGGTATTCTTCTGAGCTATTTTAAAATACATTCTTGTGTGGTCACCATATGTTAAGATTGAACATTTGTTTTCTGGTACCATAGGGTAAAAAGGATGCTTAGCTTGTTATAGTAGTTATAAAAATAGAAGATGGAAGTGTTAGTCTCCCTAGGACTGTTATTGTGGCATGCAAATGCTCTGCCAATACGTCCAAGGAGGTCTGGGGTTTTGTATTGCTCTAACAAGATAATTTAAACAAATTCAGTCTTTTGTTTTACTTTTTATACTAGCTTTTTATGATAAATATTTCTTCTATATGTAATCTTTTGTTGTTCTATTAACATTTCTAATGAGAATTGATTGCTTCTTGGTGTTCTGTTATAAACTTTCTCTCCATTGTCCTCATTTTGTTTAAAGTGTAGAGGTAATTTTCTTCCCCATATGCATTTTCTAGAGCTCTTGTAAATTAATGTATGCATCTTCAATGACTTAGAGGAACAAACAATACGTAGCAATCCAATTTAGAATCAGTAGCACATGAATAACATGTTGCTGTTAGCTGATGACCCATTATTTTTTCCATATAAAATGCAATTAATTATTATTGTTAGCAGCTTTATTGAAGCTCTGTGCAAGGATTCTCAATTATGCCAACAGACTATCATTAAAAGCTGTGTAATGCTATAAATAGATGTACTATAACTTACGTAAATCGTTGTACTAGTTTCGTCCTAATTTTTTTCATTCAGTTAAAATTATTATCCAGCCTTTGAAAAGCATAAGTTCATTGCTGCATAACATAGCATACATTAGCATTTTAAAGATATGACTGGCTGAAGGTGGATTGATTGGCAGTGTGAACAGTGTAAATGAAGATGCATCTGAAAGAAAAGGTAGTGGCAGTGCTATAGTGTAATATATCTGGAACGCAAACATGGATGCAATAGGTGAATCTCAGGAAGCTCTGCTGACACTTAAGAACAGCATAAGTTTCAGATACCTTAATATGCAGGTAGTTGTAAGATCTGCAAAGTTTATGATATATTGTCAGGGACATACTTAAAAAAGGAGTGAAGATAGCTTGATACTTGTTGAAACTTTGGTAAAAATAAAAAGTGTAAGTTATTAATATGTGTAGGAAAATAACCATCCCTTTTGAGGAAGAAAGTGGCTTTTACAGATTATGTTAAAAATGTAGAAGCCATGTGATAAACATCTGTTAGTCATGTTAATGATTTTACAGTGGTTTTCAGAAAAAACATGCTATATTTTTCCATACTAGTGATAGTAAACTAAGTGATCAGAGTTTCAGTGACAAGATAAAAAGATGCAGCGCTATGGAAATTGATAAGGACTTCAACTCTTTTGGGATCTTACATAAGCAATGGGGCAGGACAGCTAGATAATTAAACTGTGGACTGTGGGAAGCCCTGAGAAACAGGGTGAACATGCCAGAGACAGAGGAGCTGAAGGAGCGGCTACAATGTGTTGCCACTACTAGAAGTAGTTAGAAAGTTTCCAAAGGAGATTCAATATCCTTTTAACCCCCAGAATCACATCAAAATGTGGTCCTTTTCACTAGCATCACTGTTAAAACCAATAAATGGCATAAGCCAAAGGATTTTCACCCACTTCAGGTATCGCCAGGTGCCCTGAGGATGACTCTGATCATGACAGACCATTCTAATGGATCCCTCGAACCTGGTTTCAGAAACCTTGAAGTTGATCATGAATTGATCAAGTTCAGTGGTATTGCTCAGATTTAAAAACTCGTTAGCACATGAAATTCTCACTGAAAATTATTATTAGAGTTTCAAAAAACTCTTTAAATCATAATAAACAGCTATGGTACAGGGGCAAAGTGGAAAAAGATGTCATGTGTGCACACAGCAGATTTTAGAACCACCTTACTTAGTGGTTTCAGATCTGGAAAGGCTGTTAATGGTATAGTCTAGGTACTTCTGCTATGCATAAGAAGGGCAAACCACTTAGTCCATGAAAGGATGTGACTAGGGTTCTCCCAACTAGCTACTGCTACTAACTTCTGTGGCCTCCTCGCATCAGCTTTATGTAGCCTCTTTGTCTTCATATCCCTGCTTCAAAGACTGTTCTTCCACTTCCGGGAGCTGAATTCAAGAGACCTACCATGGAATAGTCATTTTCAAGAAAGTTTCTTTAATACACATGAAAAATCTATTACAAGATCAGCATATGGTTCACTGTCTTTGTCTAGTATATCATAATTTTTTACAGTTAGCAGCATTGCTACGGAATTGAGGACCATTGTCAAAATTCTTCTGTCTCTTCTTGAGCACAAGCATAGACTTTACATACCATTGCTATCTTTTAAGGGACCCACTACCTTCCTTCCTTTCCAGATGTAATATCTGAAACTTTATCATAACAATTACTCATTCACCTGCAGACACATTTTCACTGAGAGGAAGAAACAGTGGGTAACATGACTGAAAAATCTAACATTGACAAGTCAACTTTATTATTTCCGAAAGGCACAAAGTCACTAGCAGTTCTCCAGTATATTGGCTTATATTAAAATACGCAGGACTTTCAAGCTATTAATATGGATAGGTAATAAGACATATTTTTAAGAAGTAGAAATAAAATAAAATTACTGATATGATGCAAGGTTTTCATTCCCTGGAAATGTGTGCTTGAGTTGGTCAGATGCTTAACCTGGCCTTATTGAACAAATCAGTTTCTTAGTCTAAAAACGCCACATATTTAAAACAAATAAAATAGATTGCTCTCAAAAGAGTTTTTTATTTTGTAAGGTAGATTTGGAGTTGGGAATGTTCTGGCATCAGCTGCAGGGTGAGTGCACTGGCAGCTACTTCTCAATCACTGCCTGTGTTAACACAGATGCAGGGTTGTTTACCCCTCTGTGAAAGATGTGCTGTTGAGCAAATTAGCAAAAAGCACTGCAAGGGCTGCTGTAACCACACCATACCCATCACTTTGTAGTAATTATAACTAGTGCATGATTGCCATTCTGTCCCTATTTCCACAAGTTCCTATCTATCTTGTGTCTTGATACCTCTATCCAGGCCAACACATATGCAGGAGACTATGCTCATAAGTAAGTTTTATTCATTCATGAAAGGAGGATTTTAGCCTTTTAGCTGTGGAGCTGTGCTGTTGGCTTAATTGCTTTTTTAAAGGGTCTAAACATGACATAAGATAACTATAGCAGAAAGTTATGTAGCATCCATTGTTGAATACACTATTATTTAAATGAAAATTTTTATACATGCATATATATAAAAAGAGTACTGTAATGAATTACAGCAGAATGAGAAGACGGCATAGTAAGGTTTTGTTAATTTGTGTTTTGATTTCATTTTAATTTCATGTTGCTTTAAGAAGTTTGAAAAATACAGTTGTGGTTTAAGTCCCTCACGCAGTTCTGCTCACTCACTCCTCCCACCTTCTTCCTCCCCACTTCAGGGGTGGGGGTTTGGGAAATGGGGACAAGAATCGAAAGAATGCAATTCCCACAGGTTGAGATAAGAACAGTTTAGTAACTAAGGTATAACATAAATCACTACTGCTACAATCAATAATAATAATGACAAGGCAAATATAAGGAAAGAGTACAAGAGCTCACCAACTAATTTCCACCCAGCCCAACCAAGCAGTGCACTCCCATTACCTCATACCAAGCCCGAACATGCAGTGCACCCCCCTGTCCCCCCCTTCCAGGTTTCTGCTCTCCACTTTACATCCTGGGCATGACGTGCTGTGGTATGGAATACCTCCTTGGTCAGTTTAGGTCAGGTGCCCTGTCTCTGCTTCCGCCCAGCTTCCTCCTTGCTCCTCCTCCTCCCTGGCAGAGCATGAAACTCAGAAAGTCCTTGGTCAGATCAAAACATTACCAAGCAGTAACTGAAAACACTGGTGTTATCAGCACTGTTCCCAAGCCCAAAATCAAAAACACAGTGCTGAACCAGCTACTAAGGAGAAAAATGACTGCTGCTGCTGAACCCATGACAAGAGTTTTAAGGCATTCTGTCATATTTGTACCCTTTAAACTTGTAAACTGGTATACAGTTCTTAATTTTATAAACAACATAGAAAGCAAAATTGGGCGTTTACTGAGAAAGGTATCATTAGTTATGCCTTAACACACTTAAGTTGCCCATTCTTACAAGTTGTGTTGGATGAATTCAAGTTCCTGCTGATACAGAATGTAATTGCATATAAAAAGAAACAGTAAAAGTTTTAAAGGACTATTCTGTCCTGTGTACTTTGCCTACTTTGCTTACTCAGAAGTATATTAAAATGTTAAAAATCAATTGTAAACAAGTGAATCCCCCTCCACCATTGAAAGCATGAATATAGTTGATTCTGAATCGTTCTTGCTTACAAGTGAAAAAGAAAAGGGGGGGGGGGGGCATGAAGGCAGAAAGGAATAAAAAGGCATCAGATTTAATCCATTCTTAATGTTCAATACCTTGTTATCATGATTGCAAATTGGTAAAAGCGTAATTTTAAATAACTGCAAGAGCATCTGAAGTTTTGCTTTAATGAAAAGGGATACTGAAAAATTAGAAAAAAATAAACCCAATGTTTTACATCTTTTTGGCAAATTAGCATTGAAAGAAAGATCTTACTGTAAGTTTAACAATGATTAGAAAAAAGCAAGAAGTATTTTTCTGATTGTACAAAAATTAACTTAATTTTGTTTTTCAGAGTAAGTTCATATTCAGGAACTATACCATGTGATTCCCTGTAATAGAGCTAGTCCAAGTAATTCTTTTTATGCTTCTGCATTCATTGTGGAAGAAAGGAGTTTCTCATGTTTATGGAAGACTCATTACAGAATTTATGTCAAGGTGAAGTGTTAGGCAGAGAGGTCAAGGAATAGGTAGGCTAAATAAAATAAGTGACAATAACTCCTTGTATCTGTGTATTCAACAGAGAGATCTAAAGACTCAGGAACAAAATAGCTGAAATGCTGCTGCTACCTCTTATGCAGTCTCTCACCGAGAGTTATGCTGATACTGAAGCACAGAAGGGAAGCAACTGTGATGCCAGTAGTGGCAGAGCTCCAGAGGAGATCAAAGCACTACTGTCTTAGAAGTACAGTGTCTGTTTGGGGCATATTAGTAGAAGCAGAATACAAAATCCCTGCACATTTGGCTGAGGGTGAGGTATGGAAGAAAAGTCAAGACAGCTACTGTAAAGAAAAAACTAAAATTTCTCTGACAGTTTTAGTGATCCTGTGGGTAAGAGTGATCCACTTGATATGGGCTGCATCTGGAAGGCAAGATCCCTCACAAAAAGGTCTTGAAGGAAGTAAGCTGTTATGGGACAGGATAAATCATAGAATCATAGTATAGTTAGAGTTGATAAAATATTTTTACTTTGATTTTTTGTGCTTATGAGAATTTTTTAAAGATGTATTAAAAAAAAAAATCCTTCTGATGTCCCTTTAATTTTCCTTTATGCTCGGATTGTTTTAGAATAGCTTTCCACATTCAAAATAAAGATTTGAATGAAAGTTGCTTACCATAAGTTGCTTGTACATAAAATACGTATGAGTCCTAGAAACAATAATTTCTTGTTGGAGCATGTTTTACCAGTTTGCGTAGTGTTATTCACAGAAGTGCTTCAGTTTTCAGAGCATGGAGATCCGTCAGCTTTTACAGTAAGCTTTATGCTTTCAAAGCAAATCTGTAAATAAAATTGATTTGCTATATTTTTAGATATCTATTCATATATAAAATAAAACCTGAGTATGCAAGTAAAAAGATGATAATTTATGTACATTCTATAAGGTGAAAATAATACTGAAAGAGTAGCTTTCTGGAATTCATGAAGTGCAGATTGGCTGTTCTTTTCTCACATTACTGTAGCCAGATATATTTGTTTATGAAATACCATGGCTCTTTAGGGTAGGATGAATTGTTACTGTAAAATTAACAGCAGGCATTTTCTTTGCTTCTTCATAAAAATGTTTCTGGCTAGTGTTTGAAAACAACAACTATGTTGTTTATATACCTTTCAGTGTAGCTTGGCCCTCAGCTTTTGGTGCAGCCCCAGGCTTTCTTGGTGACCATTTAGAAAAGAAAAAAAACAAACAAAACAAAACAAAAAGAAAAGAAACACATCAGATTTTAAATCTGGCCAGCTGGCACAGGCTTTTCCCTTTCTGTCTCCTCTATCACATTGAAGAAACATCATTTATTGCTGGTCTTCCAGGTCCTCCTGGGCCATATTTTGTTCCGTTTTGTTTACTCACCTCTTCTACACTGGAAGCATGAAAATATTGTACATATGCTTTTAAATTACTGTACCACTTGAATGGAAAAACTACATTTGGGGAGTCATCCTTTCGGTGTGCTGCTCTTAGACACCAGAAACAAGCTTCTGAAGAACGCAAAGGTGAATCTATAGATGAGGGAAGTTAGCTGAAACCAGCAGAAGAGGTTGTTATCAAAATGTTACCCTCCTCTTAGTCTAGAGAGAAAAACAAACTTGAAGGAAGTTGTGCTGGAAGACATGAGGCGACTGGTTTGGGTGGCCATTACTATCCTAAGCCAAATGAATTTTGCACTGCTGGAAGAGATGTAGATCTGCCAAAAATGGACCGGTTGCACTGAAACATCTGTCAGCATAAAGACTCAGACCAAAGCACCAGGCTTCTTTGGAGATGACACAAGGAACAGGATACAGGTGACTAGCAGAACAACTGATAACACACCAGACAGACAAGATGCAGACCTTTATATGTCAAGCATTTAATAAGAATTGTCTTGTGTTTGTTCAGTGATATTCTTTGAATGGCAGTTTTTATGAACTAAGTGATGAGCTTTTGCCTGAAAATTTCTATCTTGACTCAACCAAATATGAAATAAATCTTTTGCTCCAAACAATTAGAATTTGCTCATTGACCAGGCTGCAATTCATACAGGAGTAGGCAAAGGCTTAACCTTGATGTATCACTGAGAGAAGTTATTCAGACTTTCAGTATGACTATTCAAACACCCAGTATGACGTAACATGACTCATATCAATCCTTGGGTGGAATAGCTTCCAGTCTCAAAACAGTTGGGTTTTATCTACAGCACATTTAACTTATTTAGAGAAGTTAAGTCTTCAACCAAGGAAAACAGAATTGTTGATGAAACAGAGGATAATACTAAGACTTGAAAATACATCTTTTCATTGAGTCCTTGCAGAGCAGAGCTTCCTCGAGCCTTCTTCTACAAAGCCCTTCTAGTTCAACAGCTTCCAGTTGATTCCAGCATTGAAATAACCTCACCAAGTCTCTTTGGGTCTCTAGGGAATCTTCCTGTCACCTTCACGCTTGGTTGATGGTCTTCTCTGCAATAGTCAGTTGCACTGCAGGAGAGTAATATCCTGCTTCTTTGTGCTGTCTCCCTGCACGCTCTGTTCTGTCTTCTGAAAGATTCCTTCTGCTTCTCCTCTTCGTGATTCTCATTTAGGTGGTTCCACTTTACTCAGAATGCAGAATTTGGAAAATAACACTCACTTCCACTCATAGCCCTTGGAAAAAACTTACTTTTTTAATACTGAAATTGTGAACTGCAAAAAAGCAACTTCTGCAATGACCCAAACTGAATATGTGGGCCACTTTTCTGTAGGAAGACATTGATTCATCAGGGCATGACTGTTTTTAGCACATGTTCTGTGAATTCTTGGCAGAACTTAGCATTTGCATGTTGCTAAGCTGTGCTGTATGTGGCAATGCAAGTGCTGCTGAATACAGATATGAGGCTGTCATTTTAGGGTGTGTCTTGGAGGCTTTATCTAATCAGGGTTGAAAAGGAAATTGGCTTCCTTTGGCTTATTAACAACAACTCTGTGCTAATAAAAATATGATGTATATATCTTATAGCATTTCTTACTGAAAGCGACTAAAAATGTACAGAAGTCTTATCTTTTTTGCTATTTTCTTCAAAGTAAATGCTGAGAATAGCAATGCTAGTGTAAAAAAGAAGGACATATTCTGTAACCTTTGCTAATATCATGCAGAAAGAGTTTTTAAGCAGTGAAAAGAATTTATGAAGAAGACTGGAACAGGAGCCAAATGTTAAAATAAGCATCCTGTTACACTAAAATTAAATGTTAAGTTCTGCCTCTCTTTCCAGGAATTATGGCTCTTGTGTGCTACATAGTGGGCATTATGTGCCTGTATTGTTGAGGTTTCAGTGATAAATAAATTATGATCTTGGGAATTACATCTTAAAATTTTATTAGTTTATTATATATACTCAGAAAAGGGTGTGTCTTCAAAATTAACTTCTGGTTTCCTTTAATTTTATCTCTTTAAACAGCAACACAGTCCTCATCAATGTTTTTTTTTTTTTTTTCTAATGGATAGACAAGTTAACCCATGTTTAAAATGTGGAGTTTAATATTCATCAAATTAAATATAAGCATTGAGTATATTGATAATGTATGCTGGAAATTGTCAAAAAAGGTTTTAGATAAAGAAGTCACAAATTATTTCCAAATTTCTCAAAAGCTCGGAAGATATTAAAGTGCAGTAATCATAGAAATATAGAATCCATGGCATATTTGCCATTAGAAAAAATGCTGCCAAAATCATCAGCTGTAGCTTTGGTATTTGTTTTTACAGTATATTTAATTCATATTCACGCATACAAATGTGCTGCTATCAGTGTGTAAACTGTGATTTCAAAGCAATAGAAATAGAATGCGGAATTAGTAAGAATTAGATTAATAAAACCTCTCGGCATGTGAGGCTGTTAGATAGCAATGAGTCTGTCCTTAATCCCACAAGATTACAAACTGGGACCAGGTTTCCCCTGTCTTGAAGGACATTTGTCAAATATCTCTACTGAATTGTACATCTCATAAGAGAGAAAGCCCTTGTGCCTGGGGATTAGGGAATTCACCCAGAGCACGATAGAGGCAGAGAATCTAATATATACTTCAGTGATTTTTAAATCATTTCATTTTGGAGCTGATTAGCTTCACCTGAAAAGGCTGCTAAGGGTCTATTTTCAAAGCAACCTCATACTGATAAACATTTTTCCTCAGGGACAGGAATAGAGAGGGGTCTCTTTCAGGAGAGGCCTGTTGTGAGCACAGATCTCTCATGGAGTGCATTGTCTAACCCCTGGATCTCTTGTTAAAACACAAAAAAGTTCTAGGTCTGACACCCTGTTTCTTCAGCACTGGTAGCTGTGGCTCTGCATGGAACCTGTGTTAGCAGCTGCGGGTTGCAGAGAACTGCAGTGGTGAGTTGCAAAGTGTTTTGAATTACCACGTCAGACAAAGCTGCCTCCAGTTTACCACGAGGTGCATAAAAAACAACCATGGAAAAAACTGCTTTGTGCACAAAAGCTTGCCCATTGAGCACCAAAATGATACCTAATCTGAGGCCCATGGTGCCCCTGCCCAAACATAGTTCGGAAAGGGACAGGCAGCTGCTGGAGGCAGGAGACAACCTACTGTGTGTAGAGGACTCACATCAAAAGACAATACCTACACCCCTGACAGACTGTAGTCCATGGACAACTTGCAGTGGAGCAGTTTGTTTATTTGTCTTCCAAACCTGCAATCAACAACGGGAGGTTTGGTTTTGTTTGCAGTAAACTAATTCAATTGAAATTCTCTGACTGTAGACTGTTTTGCTCACAACAGATCCCCAAGCCCATTAAAAGGGCTTCTTACAGCCTGGAGGTAACATCTGGTGGCTCTTACTACAGAATCATAAGCAACATCCTTTTCTGGGCATTTTGTACTTATGTGCCTCCCACCCCTTCCACTTTCAACTCTATTTTTTTCTCAGTCACATTCTTATTTTCTCTGTGCCTTACACATATGATTTTAGAGCCTATCCTCTTGGAATTCGCTTTTCTTAGGTGACAAGCCACTTGAAAGTCTGATATTTACCATCCCAATCTTTCTGTTGATTAAGCTGGATTTTCTGTCTGCATCCTTCATGCCTAGCCCTACCACAGAAATCGTACACACGGTAACATGGAAAATGTTGCTTAGGTGTTTTAGAAAATAAATCTAAAATAATTATGAAAGCTGTAATCCCTGCTATGATTTATGCTAAATTTTGTTTTGTGGTTAGGCTTAGTAATGAGTGTACATTAATAGATTAACAATGTATCTGCTGTACAGTAAGTTATTGTTGTTTTGTTTGTGGCTTTTTTCTGATTAGGTGCCTCAAAATAAAGAGAACTGGTTTTCAAAACCAGTGTTTATTTTCCAATGAGATAAAAGTTTTCCATTTAAATATCTCTATATTTAGTAGCTAGTGAATATAATCATTAAAGAGCAGTTGGGAGATTTCTACAAGATACATGTTCCATGAATAAGCAGAAGAGACTTTCATTCCCAAGGTAGAGATGTAGTGCAAACAATTCTCGTTCATTTTTATTTAGACCTTTGTAAGGAAACAAAAAGTCTACTTTATGAATGCAGTAACAGTGTATACCCTGCAGACATCTGCCTGTTCTTTGATTTCTACCTAGAGTGAGTCAGCTTCCTCTGTCTTCAAGGCTAGGAAGTGAGCTGTTGAATGAACAGTGTTGCTTACTGCTGCTCAAAAAAAAAAAAATATGCAGCTTGCGTCATTGAAATTGATCATCACTGTTTCACAAAAAGTAGGACAGATCCTCACTGTAGGCTCACTTTTCATTTATATATGGATGAAATGAATTCTTTTAATTAGCTTCTGCTTGAATAAACTTCTCCCTCCGTTTAAATAGGCTGTTGTACGGGAAAACCAATTGTTACCTACCTCTACTCTTGTCTAATCTAATGCAGAGATTGAGAGTTTTGATTAATTTTTATTGTTGTCTGGTCCTGCTTCTGACCACTCTGTCTGACCCACTTTGAAGTGTTTGTGAGCTCCTGACAGGCATAGTTGGGTGACTGATCATTGGTTTTGATTTTTCTTCTATGTGGTGGCTAACATTTTATCCCACAAATGTGTGGTATCTCTATGGTATCTGATAAAATAGTGGAAAATTACTAGTGAAATGCAGAAATTCATTCTTACGTGCTTAGCTGGTATTCTGCAAGCGGGTGGCTAAAATATCAGCAAACAAATTCTGAGGTTGAAAGAACCAGTTTCATGCTACCTAGAAAAGCATGGAGGAGTTGTGTTGTCAATGTACTTGAAACGTGATCCTCTAACTGAAGGGTAATGATGTGCCTTACAAAGGCTTTTGGTTTTGCTTTGGATTTGATGCTTCCAACTACAAGGTTTGACTCTAAACTGGGCAGCTGAACAGGAAAGTACTTTCTTTGGCAAAAGGGCTGCATAGATTCTCAGGGAATATCTTCCTTGAAATGTCCCATGGATGGCTGTCATGGGTTCAGCAGCAGCAGTCATTTTTCTTTAAGTAGTAGCTGGTGTAGCACTGTGTTTTGGATTTTCGG
>JASSUY010010413.1:0-22235 GCA_032466535.1 Forpus xanthops
ACTCACCATCAAGCATTATACTTAAAGGATAATGTTCATGATGGGGGAAGTATACAATGCAATAAACAGCTTTCGTGGGTGATTAAACACACTGAAGCAAAGCTGAGGCCTTTGAAAACCCCAAAAGCTGTTTATTGTAAGCAGGGGGACACATCACAAAGAGAAGCTGTGCTCAACAAGCCACAACCTTAAATAAAAGCTTTTGCCTTGTCTGGAAAGACTGGGAAGTTCCATAGCACTGCCTTCGTGTCACAGAATAGATCTTTCCTTCTCATTTTTAATAGCATGGGTAGCTTTTATTGTGTCACATTCTGTGTAACAGGAGATAGTGCCTGTGTAATTGCTTGGGATTAAAGCAGCAAAATGTCTTACTTCAAATCACTGTGGAGCTTCTTGATGATAGTCCTTTCCTCCTCTCCCCACCCCACAAGAAGCCCTCTTTATTCCCAACTCCTTTTCTTGCTCCTGTTACTACTCCCTTTATCTACATTACATGATTTTTTGTGCTTGTTTTCCTTCCTTTCAATGGTATATTCCCCTCTATTTCCTCAGCACTTCAGAGTGTCCCTAACAAGAATGCTTGATGCTGAAGCATTTAGCCACTTCAAGGAGGAGGTTAGAAGCAGGAGTATGATGAGTCACAGCATTTTTAATGCTGGGGAATCTCTGTTACACAAATAGTACTGCTTTTATAATGATGAGTTACCTAAAACTGAACAGCCTTTTTTAGCAATTATAATTCACTAAAACATATGATCATCAAGAGTATTTTTTTATAAATGTGATAAATCCTTAATTCCAACAGAGGGCCATTTGATCAAATCCTGCAGCTTTCTGTGGGGTTTCCTATCAGATGCAGTGAATAAAACCACATTTGCTATTTCTCAGCCCCAACTTACTGGCACACATAGTAGTAGTTAGCTATCACCATGCCTATTTGTGCAGGTTAGACGCTTAAGTGATACTACAGTTAACTGCTGGCACAAACTGTATGATAGAAAAAACAGTCATAGCTCAATAAACCTCATGGAAGACTGTAATTTTCTATTAATGTGAATGAAGGAAACTCACAGTCTAAGGGAAAAGTGTTTTGCAGTGGTTCATAAAGACAACATTTTTGCTGTTTATTGCTGACAATTACAGCACAGTCTTTCTCATTTATAAATTAGACCTTGAGGCAATATCTTCTCTGAAGATATGAAAAGCATAATAGAAGTTTGGTAACTAGCTGGTCTGAAACCATATGCTGTAAACCAGAATTCATCAGAAAAAGCAATAGTCAGGAAAAAGTCTGGTTAGCAGCTCCAATTAGTAGTTGACTGAAGGTTTTTTTCTTTCATCTTGTCCTTTAATCATCTCTACAAGAGCAGTGTGTTTTAGGGAAACTAATATTTACTCATTTATGTATACAACAACATTCCAGTAGTGTTGTTAAAAAAAAACCCTGTGTACTTTATAGTCTCGTCTGGGATAAATATAAATCCAGTATAATTCTGGATTTGCACCAGTATTACTGAAACACAAATCTATCCTTGAATATCTTTATGTGCACTGTTAAGTTTATCAAGGCCAAATCCCAAATCACTAAAATCATGGCTAAATAGGGAGAGGAGGCATTCCTTAGCCTCACTGAGACCAACCAAGAGCACCCACATAGGAGCCGCTTGGGGAATTTGTAAAACTGGATGCAGATGAATACTCTGTGTTGTGCAACTCCTTGAGGAGGCAAACTTGGAGCAGACATTAATATGATAAGGAAAGACACACATAGGGAAGATGTACTTCATCTGCAGTCGCTGGAACGCATTCGGAGGTAACTGCTCATCCCCAGATTGTGCTATACCATTTTGGGAAAACAGGCACGTGTGTCTGCTCAGGGTAGAAACGATGAATTGCAGAAAGAGATGCCAGTCCCTGAATGTGGAAGAGTGCAACTGACAGTATCCATGTGGATTTTCTGGGAGGACAGGTGTCATTTGAGATGTGATGAGGATTTCAACTGTGGCATTTGGAGCAGGAATTAAAGCTAATGACAGTAAACATATTGACTTTCTTTGAGAAAGCTCCTTTCCCTCTAAAAGGAGAATGAGTTGTTTGTTCCCATTTCAGATTAGGGAAGAAGCTCACTCAGACTAATTTGCATTGTTTCTCACAAAGAAATCCTCAAACAATGTCCTCCATTGACTGTTGTCCTGTCAATAGCTGTAATGAATATGAAGAAAATATACTTGGGGATTGTTATGTATTGTATGCTTTTGAATATACTCAAAGGAACATCAAGAAATGGTTTGAAGGAAGTACAATAGGCCACTTGAATTTTGTAATTTTTAAATTGCTTTAAGTTAGCCAAGACTGATTTTATAGATGGATTTTTCTATTTTGCCAAAGATGTAACAATTGCCATGCATAAATTTGACTAGTGGGTTATACATAACTGAAAGAATGCTTTCCTGATGAGTAGTCAGAAAACCCAGATGCTCTTAGTGGGAGTTCTTCGGTTGAAATCACTTTGGTAGGGCTTTTTTCCCCTGTTGCTCTTTCCATCAGAATGTTTGTTCCTTATTTTAATTAAAACCATTAATTCTGTTATTTTCTGCACTGTAGGGATAAATGCCACAGTAAAGAATGTTCCAAGAGAGACAAAGCTATTCCGTTAACACTTCCTTCTGAAACATAAAGCCATTTCCATTAGAGAATTTTCAGAGGAAACTTTGGAAGAGTTCTGGGACCATATTTTTAACATAGTTACAAACCTGATGAAGATTTACAAATGTTCTGAACCCCATTTCCATCCACAGAACTTAGTGCTAGAATGAGTCTGTTTTGCAAAGATGTTCAAGTGTCTATTTTCATCTTGAGAAATGAATTAGTCTTAAAACTCAGACTCCCAGACTTCTGTGAAGTAAATGATCACTTAAAACAGTGCTGTCCACCACCAGATTAGAGACTTCTAATATTATCTTTTATCTGAATATATTTTCACTTCAGCCACAGTTAATATGCCATATAGTATATTTCATATTTTCTGCTTGAAAGGAAGATCGATTTGTTTCAGGTAGTTTATAGGCTATTTTATTCTTCACATCAAGATCTCATCTATTCCCTTCACATTCTTATTTTATAGTACTTTAACTGATTGATTTGATTTGACCCAACACATTGATGGCACCTTTGCCATGAAGGCTGCACACATATAACACAGACCGTTTACTTGATTCATTTCAAAACTATTTACCTTACCCTTGGGTTATTTTGTGACCTTCTTGCCTTTTGGTTCTGACTAGATTAAGCAGGCAAAAGCAGGTAAAACACAGGTCCCCAGGGGTCAATGCCTCATCATCGCATTTATGGGTCTGTACAACATGACTGTATTCATACCAACAGAGCAAAGCCTTCTGAGATTAGACCTGAATCTGTCTCACATCCAAAGCACCTCTTGGTGCTTGTTTTTCTCTGTCTGGACACTGCTAGGAACAAATCAACTGTGGCATAAATGGTTTCATCCCCACTGAAGTCAAATGAGAAATACTGACTCTGACCCATGTCTGAATTTGCCCTTTTTGTGACACCAAAAGGCAAGGTAACTTTTTGTTCCCCAAATCCTGGTGGTTTGTCTGCAGTATCTGAAGTCACTGGGGTTCTGAAGGAGAAGCAGAGCAGGCGGTGGAGTCACAAGCAGAGCCTGGATCTCTGCCCCCACAAACACTATTCTTCCTCAAGATGAAACAATTTATTACTGTATTGTATTTTAACCATGCACCAATCATTTAGAACCCTTATGAAACTACTCAGAAATGGAGCCTACCTATAAATTCACTTAATATATCTGGTTGATTACATTGTAGTGCTAGTGTATGCTAAAATTAAGTACTAGAGGAATTATTTAATATGAATTACTGCTGTTTTCAAAGGTATCATGATCTTATAAATAAATCACATGTCTAACCTTAATTTCAAGATAAAATTCATCTCCCTGTGTTATGACTTTTAAACTGTTAACTCACATAGTTAGTTCTAGGTTAGTTACCATTGATTAGGAGTGTTGCTCCAAAGTGGTGCTTTATAATTCTCTTTCTAGATCAGGCCTCTTCCTTTTTCCTTTTATTTTTTTCTGGCAATCAAAGTGCTGGAGCACATTCTTCAGCCACCTTTACATAACAAGATAAAAACCTGATGGTGACTGCGCGTTTGCTAGGTGTTATCTTTCTTTACAAATCATACTTGATGTTAAATCACTTGTTTCACATTAGTTTATGAAGGTGCCAAGATTACTTTAAATCTCAGAGAAAGGGAAAGTAAAGTTTCCAAATAACGGGTTATAACTTCTCAGCCTTTTATTTCTCTTTGACTGAAATGCTTTTAGCATCTGGCTTTTTCAAACAACAAAGGCCGTTCTGAAACGATTGTATTTGGGCTCTGAATGAAGCTATGTGGCAGTTATATTTACAGTACAGTAGATGTCAAATAGCAGAGTAATTTGGGCATCATGGGAAATAGTGGGAGTGATTCTAGTGCTTTCTGTGAAAACCTTCAAATTCCCATTTCATTAAAAATTCCACTCTGCAGCTGGTCGCAGAGATTACTGGGTTTCACCATCTGTGCAGATTAATGTTTCCTAAAGGAGAATGAATGCAACAGATGAGATGGCTGGCTTTTCAGATCAAACAAAAGCCTCGAGCAGAATCCCTTCCCTGCCTCTTGCATCTTACACCTGTTTCCTTTTAATCACATGACTGAATTGTTTGGGACAAACAATTCCAGCTTTCCTTAAAGCTGATTAATTTTAAGATAGCAGATCATCAAGATGTTTGTGGGCTTGTAACGATGGAGAATTAGTGATGGGAAGAGTTAGATTTTGTTACAAACTGGTTGAACACCTTCTTTAGATGCTACTCTGCTCATATCCAAGTAAAATACCTTCACTTGAACACTCACTATGGTTTAAAGGCATTCCAGTACGTGCTACTGACTGGATTAGCAGTGGCAAGCCAACACGGAGAAGCTGAGTTGTTTCAAACCCACACCCCTGTTGTTTTCAGTCTTCTCGCTTTCTTTTCTAGTGACCATAACTAATCTGCCCAGGGGAGTAAGCATGTGATTCATTTAAATTGCATTTTTAATCAATCCTCTGTCACTACATATCTTGCAATGTTATAATTTTCAAATTACATTGGCTTCACTGCACACCAAACACTGAAATAAATTCTTGGCAGTGATCACTGCATTAGGATTAATCAGTAAAATTAATAGAGCTTCTGAGCTTGCCAGGAAATGGGATCATTAATTTGATTACTTCTTGAGGGCAAAAAAGGAAAGCACAATAGGTAATTACGGTGACACTGAAACATCCGCTGTGCTTACCAAGCCAGGTGCCCATCCCTGCCTGGGTCTCCTGGTGTACAGGCATGTATTCCCTAACAGGAAAGATGGTTTCCTCTGTTCTTAAGTGCTGGCCAGCCGCAGCCATCTGAGACAAGGCAAATGGCAACACGGTGGGGTCAGCAGCTCACACAGAGGTGACACGCAGCGCATGGGCAGAGGGACACCCACCTCGCACAGGGGCAGGTCCTGTCAACACCTCTCACTGTGGCTATGGAGTTCCATGTTTGTGCTCTAAAAAAGATATTTGCCCATATGTAAGGAACAACAGAGGCACAGGGTATTACCATCCATATGGATTAAACATTAAAAGCCCCAGAAACCAATTACTAATACAAACATGAAAGTGGATAATTAAACTTACTGGCAACCTTGGTCCTTGCTCTCCCTTGCATTTTGCTTTTATTGAAACCCAGCTGTTCTTTGGCTGTTGCCAGGGGTAACCAACAGTGACATTCAAGGTCATCGATGGAAAGCAAGCCTTTTTCCCATTAATATTTCCCACTTTCTCAGAAACTTGCATCTTAGGATAAATTCCTTTAAAACAATGTATTCTGGTCAGTATAGCACTTGGGGGGTTCTGGTTTTATTTCTGTTCACTGTGTTTCTTTGGTCACACTGTTACTGCTTTTCCATGTTAATTATAACGAGCGATATTCCCAATAGCTCACTGTTGAAGTAATTTCTCTCAGAAGTGTATTACAGTGTCACCAGAGCTGCCCTGTCCTCCTTTAAGGCAGGCTGGTGACTCCATAGGAGTGTACTTGCAAAGCTCCCAGAGCCAGCAGCCCTGGTCCCTTTGCATATATTCCACTTGAGCAGCGTCAAATCTATTCATTTTGGTCTTTTGCATATGTTAGAATTTTCTTTTTCCCTTTTTCTATCACTGATTCATTTTTTTTTATAGTTTTCTGCTAAGCAAATAGTTTATAGAGTTCATTAAATCACTTTCAGAGGAATAAAGTCAGAGTTTCATGGGAAGATAGGGGAAAAATCCATTCTTCCAAATGGGAATTTTGTGCTCATTCATCATGCACTTCTCCTTTATGTGATTTTGAAGTGGTTAGAAATACACTATATGGTTTAAATTGGGGTTTATTCTGGTTTTTATTTAACCCATATTTGTCCATTGCTCATTTTACATTTTTTAGGTCAATAAACTGCCTGATTGTGAACTAGAGAGAAATGAGTATTTTCAAATATGTTTCATATTGTGTATGAGTTCCCCAGGCAGTTTCAGTATTTTGTAAGCTAAAGATGCTGCTTAAGAGATGAATAGGTGGGAATGGAGGAACCAAGTTACGCTTTGCTCTTTTCAACACAAGTTTCACTTTTTATGTAGAGTGTAATGTGGAAGAGTGCATTTGACACCTAGTTTGACCCAGATTTTCCTAGACCATCTTTGGAAAACAGAAGGAACAAGCGCAGCAGCTGTCACCTGACTTGAGAGCATGCATTTCATAGTGATGTGCAGCCAGCAATGTGAAGGTGAAGAGAGACCTGTCTGCTCACCTAGGAGGGGATTCTGTCTCCCAGACTTAGCACAGCTTTTTCAGAGCTGCTTAGTTGGCATCAAAAAGCCCTGGAAGTGATTTATGCTGGATTATGGGAAGTGCAAATGATAGTACTTACCTATTTTACAAGCAGATTATGATGATTAAGTATTAATTGCTTGCAGTGTAGGTGAATAGATTTTAAAACTCACCAGAGGGCTTTACAGCTTTCCCATGAAGCCTCCTCCACAGATAAATGTCAGACCCCATCTTAGCAGAACAATTGTCACCATCAAAGTGTTGCCAAATGCTGGTGTGACAGCTGACATCCCAGGCAGCGTGCCTGGATCCGAGGGGGGACTTGAACTAAAAGAGAGTTAGCTGTAGGGTTATCCGGCCTGAAATGTCTCTGTACCGGAGGGTGTCAGCAGAGGGATGAGACCTGTATCACAGATGGAGCAGTAGGTAACAGGCTCATATACACAAACAGAACCCGCAGCAAGAGTTTAAGATGGATGAGATTGTCATACTTCAGAGAAAATACCGTCCTTATTTCACCTTCTCTACATGCATATTCATAGCAAAGTGCTAGGGACTGCACACAGCCTGGATTCAGAGAGAATGCAGAGAAAGTTGTCTGAAGCTCAAAGCAGCTTTATGGATTGTTACAGGAATTCAGAGTGTAGAGCTTAATTGGAGGAGGGTTTCTGCTTCACTGTGGGAGTCAAGGCTGCTCTTCCCCTTTGTTTTATCTTCCTTCCTTTCTTCACATCACAGTCTAAGTACCTGCAGTGGATTTCGAGTTAATTTGCATCCCGCAGAAGGTAACTGGCAGAAACTATTTCTTACATTACTGAATTAGGAATGACTGGTAGAAGTTCTGCAAGGAGATCTTGTCATTCCTTATTCTAATACTAGAAAGACATATTACTCTCAAATATGGTTATTATCGATGCCTATAAGGTAGCTTTTGTCTGATGGGCCTCATCTTCCGCATGGGTGATGTGTACTTTTACACCTATCAAAATGCACTTCTTTCACATGCTATTAAAAATAATTAGTTCGACAACAGAGAAGAGGCTTGTTGCTTCACATTTGCACGTGTGATAAATCATCCCAAAGCCTTTCTTCCTGCACAAGTGTTTCTGAGATTGAGCCCTGCAGCTGGAAAATCACTGGTAAATACTCTTTTTTAAACACCTATTACTTCAGAACGGTGAAGGCTGCTGAAATGGAAGCACATTTCAAAATGGTAATTTCTTACATGTCCGGGATATAAAAGGAACAGCAGCTTTGGATGGGGAGGCAACAACTCCTGTGTGCTCCTGAAATTTCTGGAAAACATATGCCTACTCTAATTTGGTTTGTTTATAGTTCAACACACACACTTGGCATCACTGCTAATATGTGTTACAAGAACAGATTTTGGAATGGTGGGTCCAGAATTAATACAAACTCAATTAAGTCTAGCATATTTTGATTTGTAAAGAATTAATGGATGCACATAAGGCCCAAAACACATTTTTGTTTCTTATATAAATTATTGCATCTTTTTCAATAAATCTTTCAAATGAATAATGAAATATGAGGACATGACCCAGAAACATAGCTAGCCTAGTTAGCTAAGAATTCAATTCATTCTGATGCTTTGCTCAGTATTACAGACTTTCAGTAAAGCTGAAATCTTCCTGCAGTATATCCACAGACAATTTGACACAAACTAAGCATCTTTGCTGACTTGTGAAACAAATTGTTTGCACATATAATGCCTTTTGTGCCAATGCCCTCCTTTTAACCAGATTAAGAAATCAATAGTTGTGCTGTCAAGAGAGTGTAAATATTTCGAAAGTACTGTGGGATGGTTTTGACCAATACATAGTTTCTTCATATAGAAACTAAGAGTATGCTGACCGTACTTCAGGTGCATAAAGGCTTGGAACCATTTAATATCTCTGAAATGCAGGAAAGAACTATTTAAAATAGAGGCTGCGCATAACTAATTAGAACAGAATTAAAACCCCATAACATGAACTAAGCCTGTCTGACAAGCCTTAAGTCCAGACATTTACTGATGTAAAAACAGGGATATGCATCGACAGTTTTACTCTGACACCAGAAGTTTTACCTTGTTCACTGAACTACTACAATGCTAAAAATTCCCAGTGCAGATACGTTTAGAAGTGCTCAAGCTAAACATGTCATATTACTGAGCTGACAGACTTCAGCTTTGTTGAATATTCACAAACCAAACCTATTTTCTCACAGCTGTCTTAAATGCCAGCAATCTGTGTTTTCAGAGTATTCCCATAAGAACCTGTTCCACTTCTCTGTTCGTCCTACCTCTGACTAGATTGTTCTATGCTCAGCTTCTTTGTGGTAGACAATTTGCTTATTAGTTAATCAGGGAAATAGTTACAGAGTTGCCTTCTTGGAACTACAGGTGTTTGCAGAGCAGCATTCTGTCCTTTTAATACTTTTCCCAAATATTCCAGTTTAAAATTGGTAAACCTGATGCACGTTCCCACATACCCACTTTATCCCATTTAAAATAGTCATGCCATTAACTATCACATAACAAGACACATTTGGAACTTTCTGTATTAAATATGGGGAAGTTATGTCAGTAATAAATGTTCAAGAGGAGACATGTTTCAGGCTTGAGAAACTGGAACCACGAAAGAGGCTGGCAAGGGAGTGTTTAGATTTCACATGAGAAGGCTGAGAACAAATAGAGCGCAGGGAAATGCAGACAAACAGGAAAGACAGAACAGGGCTTCAGGTAACTACAGAGGAAGCTGTTTGAAGTGGCCACACTGACAAAAAACAAGTTCCTAATGGAAGAGGTCTTCTGGTTGTGTGGAGTCCTGTACTCTGAGTATTTGCAACTGCCTCTCAAGGCAGAAGCTTGACTAGCAAAATAGTCTTATGTACAGCTTCTATATATGTATCCTTCTCCTGCCTTTGTGTGAAGGCTGTGCAGAAAGTTGTCATTATGTAATGCAAAGTCACTTCAGCACTTGGAAATGTAGACCCGATGCCAGGCACAGTGAAATGCACTTTAAACATTCACTGTGGGGACTGTTTCTGCTGTTTTTGTCTTGGATCAAGGTTAAAGGCACAATACGAGTCTGCAAAAGGCAAACTACTCCCTAATCAGTAGTTCAGCTTTTAGAATTCTGGCCCTGAAAGCAAGAAAACACAAAGGAGGTGCTATGAAAAATAGAAGGAAAATCATTCAAAAGGAGCAGCAGACAGACAGATTTGGGAAAAGGGGGCTGTTATCCACCCTTCACCCATCATTCAGGCTTCAGTGGGGCCGCATCTTTATCTGCTGTGAGAAGAAACATCAGGAGAAGCTCAAGGGAAAACCCATATGACAAATGATTGTCTTTTTTTCTTTCATTTCATCCATTTCCAGAGAAGTTTACAGACCCAGCACCAACACTTTACAAGTAAGAGGCTTATCCTTATCTCCATTCATTTTGAGAACTGGAAGACAACTGCTGATCTGTAGTCATGTTCAGTCACATAAGGGGAATATTAACTTCTTCCTACTGCCAAAACACAGGTACTGGTGAAGAGGTTATTAACTATAACTCACTTGTAAACCTTCCATCCAGTTCTCAGTCCCTTTATCCACATAGAAAATTACCAAGTCTCATGTCTGAGAATGTAACACCATACAAAAGACTCTAGTGCTAATAGCATATTTCCCACCTGAATAGATGGACATTCAGGATAACATTTCTTAGTACCACTGTGTTCTCAAGTACTTCTTCAGACATCCTGCCTTAGCAGTTGAGTCAGTCATAATCAACTATAAGAACTGTCCTGATGAAAAGCTGCCTTTTTACCTGCATTATCAGCTCCTTATAATCCAACCAAGCCAATACAGTTGCTCATATTTATATAGGGAACGTTTCAGAGTTGAGTTGGAAAAGTACAGAACACCACTATGTAAGACTTTCACCATGAAACTCCTCAGTTCAGGAAATTCTCAGAATGATAAAACAACAGCAGCCTTGGTCTGGAAGGGTACTGCTGAACTGAAACCATGGGTGTATTATCCTTGGGTTTGCCATGCTCATGACAGGTAGGCAACAGCTGAATGCTCTTATTTTTATCCATTTTAAAAGCAAGCTTTTCCTCCATGAAGAGCAGAATTAATTGGAATTCTGCACATTAAAATGTCAGCAGTCTGATTTGTTATGCAAATATTTTTTTCTTAGTGGAACTGGATGTATGTTGCCTCTCTGAACTCTTATTCCCTTGTACCCCTTCCAGTTTCATCTAAACTTGTATCAGGCTCTTTGTGATATGCTCTTCAAATACCCAAGCTGGTGCTTACAAAGGAAGCCTGCATTTCTAATAGCTGGTTTGAAAAGCTACATACACTTAGCCATCTATTTTACCCATAGCATCATTTGTATGCATTTATCACTACTTCCTCAGAAAGCTAGTCTGTGCTATCAAGGTTATTTTTCAGCATATATTTATATTGAGATGCTCTGCTATCCATTTATATAGGTATAGCTTCTGTATAGATTCACAGTGACCAAAATAAAAACACATCAAAGCCAGACAAACTTAATCATGATCTCAGGTTTTGTAGTGCTGTAAAGTCACAATGGTCTTGGCAGCGTTGTTGATACCAGTCTCATGTGTTCAAGAAGGAAAAGGGAACAGACCTGAGTAATGAAAGCACTAGAGGCTCAAATCATATATACATTAGTGCATCCATGTTAAGATTACCCCAGGTTCATACTACTAGACATAAAAGGACAATTTTCAGTATTGTGCCCTTTGTGCACTGCTCTTTGTGCTCATCTGTATGCTGCTGGCATTCCTTAAAGCAGTCTCTAGCATCGGTTTGAGCAATGCATTTCCAGATTGAGCTGAGGTGGCAGACAGCTACAGGAAGGATTTTAACAGTTGTTTGTGAAAAAAAGGATAATGGAAGCAGTCTCTTTGGGAAATAGCTTTACATATTTCATAGCCCCTGGCTCAACAGTGGTGATGCCCAATCTATGTTAGTGGTCCCTGGACACAGCAGAAACACAAATAGCAAACAGCTGCATTGTGGAGACCACAAACATCATCAACAATGAGAAAAAAAGGCTCAGGGATGGTATAATGGAGATTTACAGAAGTACAGCAACGTTTGGGCAGCTTCGGCAAATACAGTGTCGGGCTCCTTAGTTACACTCCCTGTCCTAATGTGATTCCCATAACTTCTTGAAACAAAGCAGAACATGCAGAAGGTACAGGGACGTATCCTGGGAAGGCTGAACACAATTTAAGGGTCACATTATCTCTTTTGGAGTCGTGACTGAAAGAGGGAAATACATGAGAAAAAACCATCCAAAACCTTTCACATCGTTTTTTCCCAATTCCCTCTTATCAGTAATGAACACAGGGCCTATTCTTCAGTCTCTTTTGAACCTGAGACTTTATAAATGATTGGGCTTTTTGGCAGGAAGACCTTTTGCGATATTCCTCTTGCATTTGTCTCAGAAATTCCTAAACTGGGCTAATCTACCTTCTGTTAAACTAGTCAAATGTTTCTCAGCTCTGCCGGCTCCTTCTGTTTCATCCTGCATCTCTGAAACAAATTAGTTGAGATAACAAAACTGAAACACAGCAAGCACTATAACTTTCCAAGACAAAGTATCGTCGTTTCCAGGTTGCACCTGCTCCACCGAGTTGTAAAATACAAGCATCAAAGCAATAATACTGTTTATTGCCCTGAGGAGCATTCCTGCCTGGTGCCTGTGCTGTTCTGTGAGGGGAATGGGAGAGAGAGGAAGAAGATGCATCAGGAGTCTGTGCAGGCTGAGAGGAGTGCCCAGCTTGGGGCATCAGCTTGATGGGCTGACATCTTCCAACTTGGCAGTAAAGTTTTACTGTGGAGAATAACTGCAGTGTGAAGAAGATTCAGTAGGAAATAAAGTGCTGATGAAGCACTCAGGTTATGAGTTTGGGAAACATAGTGGGTATAGTTTGTCTGGATGAATCTGTAGATTTTCCTCTTTCAGGCTTCTACCATGGGTTAGAAATTTGCTCCAAACCAAATAATCCAAATTAAACAAGCCAAAGTCTAAATGGGTTAAAATCAAACTCTGGCTAGCTTCAGTAAACAAAAAAGTGTAGCTTGTCTTTATAAAGATTTTCCTTTGCTTTTAGTTTAACAAGAACTGAATTTTAATGGCTTTAAACTGACAGAGAGGGGATTTAAATTAGATATTATGAAGAAATTCTTCCCTGTGAGGGTGATGAGATGCTGGCAGAGTGAAGCTGTGGCTGCCGCATCCCTGGCAGCATTTGAGGCCAGGTTGGACGGGCTTGGAGCAACCCGCTCTAGTGGAAGGTGTCCCTGCCCATGGCAGGGGATTATAACTGGATGAGCTTTAAGATCCCTTCCAAATTAAACCAGTCTGGGATTCTGTGGTTTATGAGACTTTCAACAGAGTTGTTTTACTTGCTTTTGAGGCTAAGTAAAGAAAACTTGAAACATGCACTGCAACTATATTAAACTTTAACAAATAAAGTGCTAGAGTGCCAGCGGTATAGTTTTTGGCTAAAATTGTTAAGTCTGAAAGAAAGACTAGATTTCCATTTTTATCTACAAATATAAACACTAGCATTAATAATTAATCTAGGATTCTATTAAGGAATACTTTATGGTTCAAGGAAAGGAGGTAAATGGGAGTGCTCTACAAAGGGTCAATGAGATAAATGCGACATGGCACAGACTTGCTTAGTCACCACAAAACCAGCAGTGCAAAGGTATTCCTCATACTTCAGAAAAACATACTATTTTTGCAAAAAGAATCTTTACAGCTCTTTGTTCATTGTTAATGACTGACTTATATACCTTGCCAGCAGAATGAGTAATTGCTACCATTCTGCTTTTGTTTGTATTTCCTTAAAATCCAGTGTATTCTGCACCATCAAGATGAGATTCAGGCACCAGGCATAAATTAAACTAGCTGCCATGGCACCTTTATTGTTTTTGCAGATGGCATATGTTGACATTAAATGGATGGTAGAAGATAAATGCCCAGGTTAAAAGCCATGAAGGGGGATTTAAAACTTTCTGAGAGCCTGAGTTTCACTCAAGTGCTGATTCAGGTTTAAGTCAAATTAAGTGCTACTTGTCTGTGCTGAGCCATCCCAGTAGCTCCAGATACTTCTGGTTAGTGGCTTTGTTTCTGTGATGTTCACCTGCAGCTCTGAAAAGGGGAACCAGAGTCCAATTCAGCCCTCGATGTGAATTATAACAAAAAATTCATGCTACCCATGGGCAGAGTTATAGAGACAAAATAGCAGATCCTGTGCCTATCACTATATCCTTGCTCAGAGGAGTAATACATAACAGGTTATCTTGCCTCAGGTAATGATCCCAAGGCATTAGAATGTCTTTACGTTCCAACTTGAGTATTTCCTTAAAGAGTTTTGCAGGTTGTTAATTATAAAAAGGCAGTAAAATTGTAAAAGGAAAGACTAAGATTGTGATCCTGGATTACACTACTGGGCCATGAGTACCTTATAACCAGAGTTACGGGAAGAAATTAATGGAAAATTGAAGCTGCATATCAGGAAAAGTTTTCCAACAGTGAGAGCTATTGACCATGACACACAAAACAGTAGATGGTTTTCTTGAGAGTTTCAAACCTGAGCTGGACAAAGTGTTCTGCAAGGAACAAACCTGACGAAGCAAATTGATCGTTTTTCCTGATGTACCCAAAGCACTTGGAGAGAACATGAAAGTCATTGTGTCATTGATAGGAGGCCCCTGTTCTTTGCCTTCCTTGTCAGTGATGCTCCTTAATTTTGTTCTTACATGAGGTTAAAAATACTCAGTTAAAATCTTCATCTGCTCTCACTATAGCAGACAATGGTTGCTGTGAAAGGAGAAGTCTTCATAAACACACAGGTACACGTTGCTGTCCGTTAGACACAGCAGAATGCATTCAGTTTCAGTCAGAAATTTCTCTCAACCTTGCTTTATTTCTTCTTCCTGGTAACATAAACCTTGTAACATTCATCTCCAGTATTTTAATCTAAAACATTTAAGTGGGTTTTATAGCATTTTCCAGAGCAGTTTTCGGTTTTATTAATGACATCCCAAAACCAGTTTATAACCATCTATATGCATTTCTTCCAAGTCTGTTTTTTACAGGTCTAACCTGCATAGCACAGGATATGACAGTTTCTATCTGGTTTTATTTTCATTGCTGAATACAAATGTAGAGTTTATCTGTGAATATTACTCCTGCCCTGCAGCTCTGGTAGTTTTTTATGCTCTTTTTAATGATTATGTGTAGTTTTTCTTCTAAATGCCTTTTCTGCTGTTTACTGGAGTTGTGAAGTATTCCCTGACTTCAGGAGATGCGACCAATGCATGAGGAGACAAAGGGATTTGATTATTTAAATTGCATGGAAAAATATGCAGACTGTCAAAACAAAGAAGAGTGTAGGATCTTCTCATACAAATCAGGAGTAACTGCACTGAAACTAGTGGACTGATGGCACTGCAAACCCAATTTAAATACTAGTAAAATGAAGTCTAGCATGTAATGGAATACTCTGGTTTTAAAGATCACATTTTGCTGTGAAAACAGTTTACCATTTACTTCCTTGTTGTCAGCAAAGCAAAAAGTCATTAAAAGTGGCATAAAATATTTTCCAAATCCTTGTTAACTTTTCATTCATTTAAAACTTCTTACACTCAGTTTCACTTTACGTGAAATTATTTTGCAGTAGTGATAGCATTTTAGTAATATTGCTTTTATTTTCATTAATGTGAACATCAAACTGCACAAATTGGCAGGAATCTCAGGAAGTTTTCATATCAAAGCTGGTTTAAAACTCTTCTGATGAGATTGTATATTTCAAGTTCATTGAAGCATTACTAAGGTCTGGATTGGCTTGGGTCACACAACATAACCTGAGCAACACAGTTCAAAGCACTCTAGATTTATACCAGTGCAACTGACTTAATAATCTGATTCCTAAAGTGGGATTCATCTCCTGTAATAAGAGTTACACTAGGGCTACGTCACTGCAAAGAGAAGCATTTCCAGAAATCATCCTATTTTAGCATCACCATAAAAGATAAGTGAACAAATTGTGCTCTGAGGCACCTGTCAATCACTCTCCCTAAGGATAACGGTAGACAAGACTATTAGTTTAAAACAAGGTAATTAGGTATTAAATAGCAAAAGAAAGACAAGATGGCTCTGGACCTAACATCTGAATAAACTGAAGAAAACAAGACAAAAACACCTTTTCACCTTCCTTTGGCTGATATTCTTGTAACTGCATTTAGGCTGCATGTGAGGTCATTGCTGCCCCGGTTACCATTGCTCTGCCACCTCCCAGCCCTTGGGCTGATGTGGGCACAAGAGCACTCACTGCACAGTGCAGCATCAGCACAGCCTTAGGCACGGCTATTTTGGCTGACATGACTCCCACTGCAGTGTGCTGGTGGTGCTGGTGTTCCTCTCCAGCCTGGGTTTAAATCCTGACATAGAAACAACTCTGAAAAATTATGCAACTGGGAAAAGGACCTATGATGATTTACTTGTTGGGGTTTTTTTAATGATCCAGGTTTTGCTTATCAATAATTTTATATCATTACTGATGTACAGTGCTTATAAGAAGCTTATAAGAAGACAAACTGTTAATGTTTTCTTACAGTATGTCAAGTAAAGAAAAGATAGCATTGAGGCTCATCTGATTATATTATACTTTTGTAGTTTAAAAGATTTTCCAATTTTATCTATTTATAAAATTACTTGAAGCTGAGGATTAAAGAGAAAGGTTTAAAGCAGAAAAGCTGATTTAAGACTGAAGATCTTTCTTAGCAGCATCCATTTAAAGTTAATCTTTGATCATCTGTGAAGCTGATTACCTAACATATAAAACCTATAAAAATTATCCTCTCTCTTATTATGCAATACAAATGTTGTATTCTTTAAAATGATCATGAATCATATTCAGAAAATCTGTTAACAGAACAGTGGGTATAAATGTTACAGAGATACCCAAACAGACCATGATGATGGAGGAGACAGGAGGATCATGGAAAGCTTTGTCATTGTCACGCACAGCAGTGAAATAGAATCATCAGATCACAGAGAAGGCTTGTAAGGCAGAGGAGATACAGCTCTCCCAAGATAGTGAAGGGCTTCATATTTAAACATACTTGACAGAGAGCACACAAGAGGTCCATGATATACTCTTACTATATGTCTATTGATTTCACATGCCTTTCTGTTTGGATATGAAATACTCCAGATACTCATAGACACATCATTACCAACATTAAAATACCAACTATGTTTGGCTTGACAGATTTTCTTGTTGGCCTTTTGAATATTTGCTTCGTGCATTCACCTCAGTAACCATGTGATGCAGTGAACTCAGTTGCTCTACTCCAGCTACTACTAACAATGGCACAACACCCACCAAAGGTAAATAACCATCCATACAATTTCTTGCCGGCAGAGCTCAAACCTGCTATGCTCTGTGCCTCTGCTGACCACTGCTGCCCCTTGGGAATTCACTGGAGTGAATTTAATCTGAGGAGGCTTGCAGAGTAAGTAGGAAAAGTTTCCTGAAGTTTTCACCGTATGCAGGCATACTGTAAATGGGGAGAGCTTCATATAATCTGTTGTTTTATTCCCACAAGCCAAGAGAAGAAGGGGAGAACAGGATGGGAATCAAGGACAACACAAGTGATTATCAGAACCCAGGCAAAACTTAAGCAATTTAAGAGCAATTTCTCAGTTTATAACTTTTTGTCCATCTCTGCACATTTGTTTTACACATTCTTGGTTTTAAATTATGGAAGAGCTTTAGTCTTCTCTGCTCCTGTTCTATTTGTACTCCAAGGGTTCAGTTAACAATACTCTACGCCAAATACATGTAAGTCCAGAACAGTCTGGAAAGCTGCTTAGGCATCCTTTTCTCTGTACCTTCAGAATGCTTACCTGTTGTTTTCATATACAAAATAGAGAGCACGAAAACTAGGCCTGTCATTACTTTAGGTAGAAAGTGAATCCTTGCTTGCCGCAGATCAAGATTTTACATTACCTAGTTATGAAACCTCTCCATTTCATTTCTGTATTAAACTGTGATGAGGCGTTTGTTCTGCCTTCTGTCAGACAAACCCTTTTTTTGTGTCTATTGTGTTAGCCCTAGCTTGAAATTAAGGGCAGGCTTAGGTAGGCAAGCTCTGGATACCCATTTTGAGGAAAACAAAACATAACTATTTTCAACACCTATTTTGGACCAAAAAGACCACGTGTGGGATATTTCTGGGTAAAATGTGTCACTGGCGTATCAGTAATAGCATTTGTAAAGGGTTTCCACATTGTCTGAAATTGCAGCTGTTGAGATGACTCTAGATAAAACCAGTTTGCTCATTAAGTGGGGCTTCACTGGAATAAAATCCTGCTCTGTGATGTGCATTTTTGCTCAACTCAGAAGAAATTAAAGCGGTTGCACTGGTGCAATGATCCAGCTGAGCAAATCTAACTGTGGGATGTGGTGGCAGTGTGCTGCTCACAGAACTTAATCCACTGAAAATGCAGAAGAGGGGTTAATTCCCAGGCAGTACTTTTGGTTTAAGAACTGAGTTTTCCATATGAGTAGGTCACTTTTGCTGTTTGCTCATGCTTGAACTTTGTTTACAGTTTGGAGGCTTGGTGTCAATGAGCATTAAATTTAATTGCATGGGGTTTGTAAGACCTGTTTTCTCAAAAAGATGCTACTCAATTCGTAAAGCTACTGGCACATCAAGAACAACGATGGACTTTTAGTGAAAATATATACCTGTTTTCTAAAGGACTTACACTGTTTAAAGAGTTTGTGTTTTAAATAGCCCAAATAATACCATTTGCTTGCTTGGAGAAATAAAACCTAGTTTATAGTAATTAAAGCACACTGACCTGATTAAAAATTATCTCCATCATCCTATACTTAATTCCCAGCAGCTTTGCTGCCAAGATAGTTTGTGCTGAGAAGGGATTGCTCTGTCAAGTAGGCATGTTCAGTAGCAAATAAAACAGGGGGAATTGTAGAAGTTGAAAGCGAAAAAGGAGCTGGTGAATTTAGAAGTGATTCTTTAATTTCCTCTGTGTGTATCAGACCAGCAATTATAGGAGGAAAAGAAGAATATCCTTTAGAAATTACTTGAAGTACTGGGGGGCTTTTCCTCCGAGATGACAGGTCAATAAAGATTCTTGAGAATGACCCATAGTTGGAGCAAACTACTGGAGGCTCAGAAAGCTCCATCCTGCCCTGGCAGAGCTGGTTCACAGTGACATACAGGAACACTCAGTGCCTTTGGCTCCAACCTCCATATCCACACTGGCACTCAGTACAAAATAAAAGTGACCTGGAGTAGTGACAAGATTTTCAATGTGGCTAAACCTCTGAACTCCAGAAATTTAAACCTATTAAAATCTGTTACTGCTGACTTTTAGCACTCCTTCTTTTTGTAAAGGGAACAAGCAAGTGGAAGATGTGAAATATGGCCCTAGAATACTACTTCCTTAGATATGAATACATCCTTCTGGAAGAAAGCAAAACTAAACCTGTGAGTTACTACCATGTGTTAAGTATGGGACATATGTTACAACCTCCTATCACAAAAAGTTTTATGATCATTTCCAGAAAGAGAAGAGATATTAATCTTTGTTATCTCAGTGGGGGGAGGAGAAATCTTTAAACCTTTTAGATTCACATTGTGTATTCCCTTTGGGATTTGGGAGTTAGGCATTTTTCTCTTTAACACTAATAGGAGTTGTTGGAGCAGAACCATTACTATACTACACCACACTGTTGCATGCAACCCCATATTATTCTTCCAGAGAACCAAAGCCTAGGGATTACACCTTGCACTGACCTTATAAAATCAGAGGCATTATGAATCTCAGACTGGAATTCAATCTACCACCTCAGTAAGTTGCTCAAAAATCTTGGTGGAGAGACAGAAATAGGTTGAAGATATTTCCACCATCTACAGTTATCTAGTAACAGTAATTCATGGCTCATGTTTCAGAGGAATGTAAATTATGCATTTGGAGTGGATTGGGAGTTCATTAGTTAAGAAGCAGTATGCCATTTCCCAGGGTCATAGATCCTATGTAATATAAAATGTATAAAGACATACATCATGACCTTATAGGTACCTATTTTTCTAGATTTCAGTTTCTAGTGAGTAAAAAAGGAAGTGCAGTATACTATTATACCTTATTAACTTGAAGCATATTAAATATAAATCATTCTCTTGTATCATATGTTACTTTCTAAAGGAAAAGCATGCATTAAAAAGATCTGCTCAATCTTAGGTCTGCTTTCTAGCGTCAAAGATCAATGTGCAGTTTGATTAAGTTGTGCTCTATAGATTTCTGCAGTCAAGTTCATCAAAGAACCCGTTTCTCTTCCTTTAATGATGCTGAACCTAAAGTTCTTCTCTGAAGTACTTTAATTTTCACTTGGTCATTACAAGAAGACAGTGACTTAATGAACTGCAAATAGGAGAAGTAAGTAACATAAATCATTTTTGCATCCTTTTTTGTAGTATTAGCATAACTCTTCTTTCATCATTTTAATGCCTCCAGTGATTTCTCTACATATGATGGTAAAAATTAAATTATAGTGCATTTTTTGCAATCCAGTGTACCCATAAAAATATAAAATCATTAGAATAATCAAGATAAATTAATGGCAGCAAACTGTGATATTATTTTACACTGTGCCACAGTAACTGTTAGAATGAGTTTCCTGCTGAGATAAAAGTCACCAGGCATTTATCATAAATAATCAGCAAAGCATCTGTAAACTGTTCTTCTGTGAAGACCTTCTCCAAGAAGCTTATTTAAGAGCACAAGCCACTAGTTTCTTGCCTTAGTGCTCCTGACTGAAGGTAATATTCAGGACGTAAAAGTGAGATAGTAATTTAAGATGTTTTCTTTCTGGCTTCATGTTTCTGGCTTCTCACTGTGCATAGTTCTGTATAACCTTAAAATTCACATTGCCAATATATTTTTCTAAAATAGAAGACTAAATAAGCTGTGAAAAACAATGTACCTGAACACGTAAAACCAAAATAAAAGCATGAATCATGTCAGAAGTAGTAAAAATAGTAAAAAGCAGACGGAAGGAACAGAGATAATTGCTGGTGTAATTTTTCTCAGTTTAGTGCACTTATAATGCTCTTGAATATGTTCCACTGTACGTGCAGTTTGGAGCTACCAGAAAGTGAGGATACTGGAGATTTCCTGTTGCCTGACAGCAGCCCGATGTGCTTATTGAAGCAGTACCTAAGCAGAAAAAGCCTCCACTGGTACTTTGCTCTTTTGGTAGCTCCACCAGCCCCAGCTGCACATACCTCCCAGGTACTTTCATAAAGCAGCTTTGTTTCAAAGTCATTAAAACTTCCGTTTTGTGTGAAAATCTGTAGTAATGGCAATGAAGGAAAGGAAATGTGCACATGGTAGGAGAACACTGCAAAAGTATTGATACTGAAGCAATATTAAGAGTTTGGAGAAACTGCTACTCATGCAAAGGATCTCCCTTGGTCTGCCTTGTTAGCAGCTGCTACTCCCAGACAGAGAAGGAAGGTAGCAAAAAGTGATACGGTTTTGGATTTGCACCAGGATTTGCTCTGGGTTTGTGCAGAATTATGAAGTGTGTTCAGCGAACGACTGAACTAGTCAGAGCTGTTGGTGCTCTGCTGTGGAGGTGGCAGTCATGCAAAGAAACTAGCAGACCTTCTCTGCTCAGAGGTGCTTCAGCTAACCCATACTGCTGTAAGCAGGACAACATCTGAGCATACCACCCACAGCACAGGTCATTTGAAGAGCTGGTGATGACTGGAGGTTTTCCAGTTGTTCAGCACATGCATCAAGAGTAAACCAAGGAATTGCTTCTGAGTGCTCAACACTGGCTGGATCACTCAGAGGGAAGTGCACAGCTATCCCAGCACACAGGCCAGGGTTTTGTATTTACTACAAAAGATACTGCACATACTGAAGGAAGCTAAAAAGACATCTAAATATCTGAAAGGAGACACAAGTATTCAGAATGCATCAAGTGGCTGTTTACAGCCAGTAATAGCCACAGGGAGCACCAAAGCAGGCCCAGGCACACATACAGATTGGGCAGAGAAGAGATTCAGAGCAGCCCTGAGGAGAAGGACTTGGGGATGTTGGTCAATGAGAAGATGAACATGAGCCAGCAGTGTGCTCTTGCAGCCCAGAAAGCCAAACGGATCCTGGGCTGCATCAAAAGGAGTGTGACCAGCAGATCGAGGGAGGTGATCCTGCCCCTCTACTCTGCTCTCGTGAG
>JASSUY010010414.1:0-12934 GCA_032466535.1 Forpus xanthops
CAGCACTGTTCCTAAGCCAAAAATCCAAAACACAGTGCTCACCAGCTACTGCTTAAAGAAAAAATAACTGCTGCTGCCGAACCCATGACACCACTGTCCATCATATTTGAAAAATTATGGCAGTCAGGTCAAGTTCCAGATGACTGGAAAAAGGGAAATATAACCCACATTTTCAAGAAGGGGAAAATGGATGAGACAGGGAACTACAGACCAGTCAGCCTCACCTCTGTGCCTGCAAAATCTTGAAGCAGATTCTCCTAGAAGGTGTGCTGAGGCACGTGAAAAACAACAAGGTGCTTGGTGACAGCCTGCATGGCTTCACTAGGGGGAAATCCTGCCTGACCAATTTGGTGGCCTTCTATGATGGGACTATGGAACCGATGGACAGGGGTAAAGCAGTTGATGTCATCTACCTGGACTTGTGCAAAGCATTTGACACTGTCCCACATGACATCCTTGTCTTTAAATTGAAGAGACATCAATTTGATTAGGTGGACCACTTGCTGGATAAAGAACTGGCTGGATGGCCGCATGCAAAGAGTTGTGCTAAATGGCACAATGTCCAGCTGGAGAACACTGATGACTGGTGTCCCTCAGGGACTGGTCTTGTTCAACATCTTTGTCAGTAACATGGACAGTGGGATTGAGTGTGCCCTCAGCAGGTTTGCTGATGACACCAAGCTGTGTGGCTTGACTGATACGTTGGAGGGAAAGAACACCATCCAGAGGGGCCTTGACATGCTTGTGAGGTGGGCTGATGCCAACCTGATGAATTTTAACCATGCCAAGTGCAAGGTCCCACACCTGTGTCGAGCAATCCCAGGCACAGCTGCAGGTTGAACAGAGAAGAGATTCAGAGCAGCCCTGAGGAGAAGGACTTGGGGGTGTTGGTCGATGAAAAAATGAACATGAGCTGGTAGTATGTGCTTGCAGCCCGGAAAGCCAACTGCATCCTGCCCTACATCAAAAGGAGTGTGACCAGGAGGTCGAGTGAGGTGATCCTGCCCTTCTACTCTGCTCTTGTGAGACCTCACTTGGGGTATTGTGTGCAATTCTGGTGTCTTCAACATAAAAAGGACATGGAAGTGTTGGAATAAGTCCAAAAGAGGGCCACGAGGATGACCAGGGGGCTGGAGCACCTCCCCTATGAAGATAGGCTGAGAAAGTTGGGGCTGTTCAGCCTGGAGAAGGGAAGGCTGTGTGGAGACCTCATAGCAGCCTTCCAGTATCTGAAAGGGGGCTATAAGGATGCTGGGGAAAGACTCTTCATGAGGGACTGTAGTGATAGAACAAGGATAACAGGTTAAAACTTAAACAGGGGAAGTTTAGATTGGATATAAGAAATTTTTTACTGTTAGGTTGGTGAGGCACTGGAATGGGTTGCCCAGGGAAGTTGTGAATGCTCCATCGCTGGTGGTGTTCAAGGCCAGGTTGGACATAGCCTTGGGTGGCATGGTTTAGTGTGAGATGTCCCTGCTCATGGCAGGGGGGTTGAAAGTAGATGATCTTAACGTCCTTTCCACTGTAACTATTATATGAGTATATAATCCACATTATGTGGGAGATGTCCCTGCCCATAGTAGGGGGTTGGAACTAGATAATCTTGAGGTCCTTTCCAACCCTAACTATTCTATGCTTCTATGATGCGCTACTGCAGAGGTAAAGGCTATGCCTGGCACATCCTGTTCTCACAAGTCCTCTGAGTGATGCTCTCATTTTGAAATCCTGCAAATTATACTTGTGAGTAATTGGTGGTTTCAGACACCTCAGTTGCTGCTCCTTTGTTGTTCTAGCATCAACTATTTAGAGAAAAAAAAAGTGTTTTATTTACTTTTGTAAGAAACATCCATTAAAAGTGAAAGGAATAACAAAAGGTGTGCATTATCTAATGCCCTCCAGCTAGAACAAGACTTTCTGAAAGAATAGGTATGATTTCAGACAGGAGTTGGGCCATTAGGTGTAATATTTCACTTTAGGCATACAATAAAATCAGCAAGAATTGGTAGAAATTACTGATGGAGACTATGCCTGCTTCAGTAGGTACAGAGGCCCTGCTGTGTGTGCCTCCTTGGAGAGCCTGTAGATCTTTTGACAGCATCTAACGTGAGTGATGAAACAAGAAGACAAGATAAGGAGTACCTCTCTGAAGAAGATGAGATGCTGGGGTTGCTCAGCCTGAAGACTCTAGAGAGACCTTAGAGCAGCTTCCAGTACCTAAAGGCAGCCTACAAGAAATCTGGAGAGGATTTTTACAATGGTATGTACAGACAGGATGAGGACAAATGGCTTTAAACTGAAAGAGGGAAGATTTATATATTAGGAAGAAGTTCTTCACTGTGAGGGTGGTGAGGCACTGGCACAAGTTGCCCAGAGAGGCTCTGGCTGCCCCATTCCTGGCAGTGCTCAAGGCCAGGTTGGATGGGGCTTGGAGCAACATGGTGTAGTGGAAGGTGGCCCTGCCTATGGCAGAAGGGTTAGAAATGAATGCTCTTTATGGTCCTTTCCAACCCAAACCATTCTCTCATTCTATGACCACACTTCCTCATCACTCCTCCTGGGAACTGGAGTTAAGTTCATTGGCATTTATTTCATTGTCTCAGATCAGTCCAGTGATGGAGAGAAAAGCCCTTTGATGTGACTCTTGGCACCACCATGTTGAGAAAAAGCAAGTGGGACCAGAACTTGGAGTCAAGAAGCTGCATTTGAGCATTACCGAGGGTGGTGGGCATGGAACAAAACCTGCTGGCACCCAGCCAACCTATGCAACAAATTTGCTTTCCTCCACATAACAGCTAGTGTTGCCACCCAGGGCCCCAGGCAGAAAGCAGGGCTTCCATCCTACACTGGCTTCCATAGACACCACTGGACAAGCTTCACAGCTGTCCTGGCTGTCTCGTTCACTGCCTGCCTGCCTGCCTGCCTGCCTAGGCTCACCGACCATACCCCAGATACGGTGCTCTACCGCCTCGCCCTCTGCCTGTACAGGATACACCGTTTCTGCGAGACACAAGCTGTTGAATTGCGCTCGGCCAAGCAGGGAACAAAGCGGTCAGAGAAAACGCTTCGAAGAGCCATCCTCATGGGGAAAGATCGTGCGAACAACGGCGATCTCGACCGTCGGCGCCTGGGCCGGGCGGTGGCCCGAGAGAGGCCTCCTGCCGTCCAAAGGCGGCTCCCGCGGACCGAGAGCACACTAGGCCTCCTCCGACGCGGCGCTGCACCACTGGCGCCGCAGGGGCGGGGGCCGGCCAGAAGAGACCCAGCCCCTCCCGCCCCGGCAACGAGTCCCCGCCCCCGGGGCGGTGCGGCCAATGGGGACCGGGAGGCGGGGCCGACGGGACCCGGCATTTAGCCCATGCGCGGGGACGATCCCGCCTTTTCGGCTTGAGCGGCAGCGAAGTCTCATTCCCGGCGGCTCCGGCGCGGCACGAACATGGCGGACCAGGCCATCTCCTTCCTCAAGGACTTTCTGGCTGGCGGCGTTGCCGCCGCCATCAGCAAGACTGCGGTGGCGCCCATCGAGCGGGTCAAGCTCCTGCTCCAGGTCAGCGGCGTAGCCGAGCTCGGCGGGAACGGGGAGCCGTGGGTAGCAGTTCAGTTTTGTCCTCAGCTCCCCTCCAAGGCCCAGGCGTGCCGGGCGGGGGTAGAGGGAGAGGCGCAGGGCGGGAAAGGCCGACCGTGCGGAACAAAGGGCTCCAGCGGGGCCGGGGCCCTGTGGCGGGAGGTCACGTGTGCTGCGGACGCCTGCGGTGGCGGTAGGGAAGCCGGTTCCGCTATGCGGGGCGCGGCGTTGCGACGGGGTGGGGAGGGGAGAGGCGGGGAGGGGGCGGCTCCTGGTGTCACTTCCTGCCGTGCCGCGCCTGGCGCCAAGGGTGGCAGCGCGGCGCCATCTTGGTGACCTTGACGTGACGGCGGGGCCGGTAGCTCATTGGTCCGGCGGCGGGCGGGGCCTCGTGTGTCACCGTGGGCGGGGCGCGGCCTAGTGCCCCAAGGTGACTCCCGCGACCTTCGACGCGGTCGCCGGCAGGAGTGGCCCTGGGGGGGCACGGTACACGGACATACAGAATGGCCGTCGGCACTTTCGGTCCCCTTCCTATGCCTGCTGGAAGTCATCTCGGTGCAATGCGGATCGCTGAGTTGCCCCCGCAGCCCGGCCACTTCAGTGAGGGTTGTAGGCTCTAGGTAGAGCCGGCCTTCACCCACCTGCCCTGTGCTTGCTCTTGCTCCTCATGGACTGTTCTTGGAAAGTCCTGAGTTCTGTAGAAGCTAGGAAGCAATTTTAAAGCTTTTTCTGTTACGGCTTTCTGTACCTATGGATCCTCGTATGAATTCAGTCTTCATACGCATTTTCTGTGTCACAAACCTTTGCTTGTGTGTAAACCTAGGCTTTTAATTTTTGGAAATTAAGCTAGTTGCTGATTTTTTTTCTCTTCACAAAATATGAGTAAATAACAGTTCATCTTGGCCTTAAGGTTCAGACTGACTCACAAGCTTTTGTTTGGAGCTTTGCAGTCACGGCTGGTTTACTGTGGATAACCAGGCTTAATCTGTGCGCAACTGCTGTCAGGCGTTCAAGCTTAACATCAGTTCATTTATAGTAGAAGCAGAGTTAAGCACAGCTGTAGTTCATGCATGTCAAGGCATACAGTCAAAATTTCTATTTTCATTTGCAGGTACAACATGCAAGTAAACAAATTGCTGCTGATAAGCAGTACAAGGGTATCATCGATTGTGTAGTGCGTATTCCAAAGGAGCAAGGAGTGCTGTCTTTCTGGCGGGGAAACCTGGCCAATGTCATCAGATACTTCCCAACTCAAGCTCTCAACTTTGCCTTTAAGGATAAGTATAAGCAGGTGTTCTTGGGAGGTGTAGACAAGCATACTCAATTCTGGAGGTATTTTGCTGGTAACCTGGCTTCTGGTGGTGCAGCTGGAGCCACTTCCCTCTGCTTTGTCTACCCCTTGGATTTTGCAAGAACCCGTTTGGCCGCTGATGTTGGAAAGGCTGGTGCAGACAGAGAATTCTCTGGTCTAGGGGACTGTCTAGTCAAAATTACCAAGTCTGATGGTCTGCGTGGCTTGTACCAAGGGTTCAATGTGTCTGTCCAAGGCATCATCATCTATAGAGCTGCCTACTTCGGGATCTATGATACAGCAAAAGGTAATTTTTCAGAGAGGGTCAGTTACACCTGTTTTCAGAATTGTATTGTCTGTGTCTGTTGCTGGATGTTATCCTGTGTCTGTACTAGCTATCTGGAGGTGGAGGGGGGATATCAATGCCAACTGGAGTGACACTGCATTGTTGAAGGCAAAATTTCAGAATATGTCTATAGTAACAGCCTACTAAGTTAGTTTCTTTTTCAGTGCATTATTGTACTCACACTGGATCAGTTCATATGTTCAGTGTTTAGCTGAATGGGATGAAGAGGTGCTTTTACAAAGCATTTGTTTGTTAAGTTTTGGCATTAGGACATAAAGTTTATTGATAGTGACTTATAGTTTAATACCTAGGGACAGTGACTTAGTGACATTTCTTTCTAAAAAGAGTGCAAAATAGTTAATTGCTTCTCATGTCAGTCTGAAAAGAATCCTGATGCTGAATTGCTGCCTACTTTGATTACTGAGAAGAAAATCTTCTGAATTTCCTTAAATGTACTTTATGTTGCTAAAGTGTTTTGTGATGTCAGAGTATGGCTTCACAATGTTTCATAACAGTTTGTGTAGTAGCTGTCATGCAGTGAGTGAACCAGAGCAGGATGTACAAGACAAAAAGTTAATTCCTTGGGTTTTATTGCAGGCATGCTCCCAGATCCCAGAAATACACATATTGTTATCAGTTGGATGATTGCCCAGACGGTGACTGCTGTGGCTGGTGTGGTCTCCTATCCTTTCGATACAGTGCGGCGTAGGATGATGATGCAGTCAGGGCGCAAAGGAGGTAGGCTGTTAATTTATACAGTTCTTTAAGCAGCATTGACAAGATGAAGTTCTTTTTTCCTAATATTCATCCCTCAGCACGTAGAGTTCCTTGTTTCATAAACCTGATTTAAGCTGTATTACATTTAAATGATTTGAGGAAATACAGTAGAGCTCAACTTGTGGCATTTGCCAGGAGTTAGGCTGAGGGCATTTATCACAGAAGGTGAAGTGGGCCAATGTTTGCAATGACAGATTAAATTAAGGCAGTCAGGGCATAGTATAATTGCTGAAAAGAAGGCTTAGATTTTTTATTTTTTGACTTGGCTTTTAATAAACTAGGCAAGCAGATAATAGAAGCTTTTCTATTACCTGAACTAAGTATTGTGTTACAGTCCTAAAATGTGCTTTGGAACGTAGGAAAGTTTCTAGAGAAGTGAAACAGGGCAGTTGTATCTAATGAGTTTTTAACCATTTTGGGAGTTAAAAATGACTTTGCTCTTTTTCTACAGCTGATATCATGTACTCTGGAACAATTGACTGCTGGAGGAAGATTGCAAGGGATGAGGGAGGAAAGGCGTTCTTCAAGGGTGCATGGTCCAATGTTCTCAGAGGAATGGGGGGTGCTTTTGTGCTTGTGCTGTATGATGAATTCAAGAAAGTCATTTAAACAGCCTAACTAGAATTGAAAATCAAGTTGAGCAGATAATGTAGAATAAGTACCGTTATGGACCATTGACCTTCAAGAAATTCCTGTGAGTCTTATTTATCGGAGCCAGATGATATTTGTAGATGGGGCTAGAAACTGACATAGAGGACTGATCCATTTTTTGTAAGATGCATGAAGACACTGAATCTGTCAATTCAGTGTGGTGATCTTTTCTTTCAGAAATGAGTGGTGTTGGTTCTGGGTCCAGTTTAGGCAGAAGAAATTGCTTGCCTGTGGACCAGTCCCCAGTTTCAAGTCCCATCTTCTAGGACCATAAAATTGTATTTGAAATTTCTTGTTAACAAATCTTGTTCTTTTCCACTTGTACTGAAGCACTATGTACCATTTTGCACAGCTGAACATCTAGCAATTTTGTTCTTAAATTGGGGCATTCTGCTGTAAAACAATAAACATGCTCTGTCTGTGTTGAAATTACTACATAAAAGCTTTGGGAAAGCCTCTTTTCTTTGAAAACTTGTTTCAGGTAATGGTTCCTCTGCACTTCACTCACTCTGTAACAGAACATTTTTAAAGTTGAATGTGAGAACTTTGGGGGAGGGGAAGCATGGGTTATACTAAAGGAAACCAGTCCCATTCTTTGTGCCTGATAGTGTGTGATGGGCTGCTGCAAGTGGCTTTTTGCATGATTCTTAAAAAATGAATTTGCAGCTCTTCATATGATTTAAAATGGGTTTTCCATTGTAGTGCTGGGAGAACCCAAAATCTCAAGGTCAGTAAGTACTACTCTTGCCCTTGGTAAAACAACTTAAACTGATTTTTTATTTTTTTTTTTTTTAATCAGTACGGAAAGCAGCATGCTATTCATGCAAAAATCCATGAACCTAGTAAATGCCTTTGACTCCTGAATAACTTGTGTATTGTATTGTTGCTGCTATTTGGAATTGCTGATTGTGCCATTTGAGGTACTATTTGGCCTGATCTGTAGCAGTGGTCAGTACCTCTGCGGAAGGTGAACTTAAACTGAAATGAGGCTTATTCCAAGAGGTGATGGAGTGTATGCAGAAGAATAGGTGTGCTTCTGTGGCTGTAATAATAGATCAACGTAGGTCAGCCTTCAATACTGATTGATGCCTAATTCTGGAGATTATCAGAAGACCAAAATTGTACTGAATGGTTATACTGCTATTTGAGATAATGTAATACCTATGTGCCATTCTTCATACGTATATAGTCTTACTTTTGTACTCTGTAGTCTACAAAGACATGGTAGGAGGATAAGTAAAAGCAAACAAGGCGTTAATCTTCCAGTTGTGTTTTTAAGAACTCCCTATATCTTAAGAAAGAAACTGTATTCTTGTATGAGTCATTGAAGGCTGGCTGAGCTGTCTTTGAGTTCTCTGTGTGCCTTCCAAGGTTGCTTTTCAAGATGAAGTATTTATAAGTTAACTGCCTGGCATTGGCTGATTATTACCTTCCTCATAAACAGTTTAGCTTTCTCCTTTTGCTCTTTAACAAGCACTGCTTCAACATCTGTGTGTGTAATTACATTACACAGCTACATTGTGCACAGGCTAATAGGAAATCTTATGTATCTACTGCAAGTGAGTTTATCCTGTTTGGTAATGGCAGTTCCCTTTTTGTGTGGGCAGGTTACTTGATGTTGACTGAGCCAATCAACTTGCTGGTTTAGTTGTAGTTACATTGATTGAGGGGGGCAAGGGAAGAGGGTTTTGTTTCTATAAATACATTGCTTTGATTTATTTTCTATATTGGTGGGTTGAGAAGTAGATATAATGATAGGATGCATCACATGTCCTCACTGAGCACGTGGTGGCACAAGTTTTGTGAGGAAGAACCAAACCTGACAATTACTTGAGCAGCCTCTGAAAGGGGAAGACATTTTTCACCGTACCTCCTCCTTCCCCTCCAAACCTATTTTTTAAGCAGAAGAAATGGGAAAACAAATCAATGCAAGTAGAGACGTGGTTTTTTTTTGAAGCAGAATAGCAATGTACCTATGCTGTGTTCTCAGCAGGTAGTACTTGATGTTCTTTCTGTTTTTGGAGGGGGAGGGAGGAGGGTATATGGCTTCCATTCGTCATGCAGCCGCAATTTTCAAGGTGTGATTATGCAGCGTGGGAACATGAGGCAACCAATAAATGAAACTTACAAAAAAAAGCATTTGTTTTCTGCCTTATTGAAACACTGGAATGTATTTATTTTGAATGGTGTCTTTGATGGGAAATTATCCAGAAGAAAAGAATTGCTTCTAAAACCTCTTTTTTGTTTTAAGGTGTTGGAAATGGGGCTTGCACCCTTTGAAAGGAGTAAGATGCATTGGTGTGAGAAAATCTCTACATTTAAAATCTGCGATGCTTTGATAACTATTTTATTCCAGTTCTTGCAACTGTTACACTGGGTTTGGGTTTTTTTGAAGACTTGTGTACTGGAGTTCAGTCCGTATTAATACTGCAGAGGAAATACTGAGCACATGAAGTGGCTGACTGGCAGCCCAATAGGAATAGCTTTGGCAAGTGTAATTTTAATTCCCATTTTTGTTTTGCATAAAGCTAATTGCTTTAACAGTTTGATGTTGCTGGTTGGAAGGTTGAAGGACAATTTGAAACACATTTTGAATAGTTTTCTGCTTCAGAAAATACTCTGGGTAAGTAAAAATTATAAGCTGGTAAAAGTAATTACTGTGGCATTCCTAAGCAGTCCTATCATCTTGCAGGAAACTATCCTCTTCAGAGGAAAGAAGCATCATGGCAATGAAGACATATCACAAGTTTCTTCTGTGTTGTTTGGCCTTGCATAGTGAGGACAATCTTGGCTAAGTTTAAGCAAGCCTTCACAGTAGGTATTAGCAGAAAAGCTGCCAAGCGTTGTATTTTTGACAAAAGTGAAAATGATGAAACTTACTGATTATCTCCATCTTTTACTCTTCCATATGTTTCGGTGGATTTTCATGGGACAGGTGATTATACTAATTTTTAGTCTGGTTCGAAGTTTTTCTGTCAGGAGCATCCATCATTTTCTTTCATGTTTGGGAATCCAGTTGGGGAAACCAGGTGTGTTCTTTTTGAAAGTCAGGTCATGTCTTCAACTATGGTTACTTCCTCAGTACAGCCTTTTTTTGGTAAATTTACATATTCTGTCTAAAAAGGAAGGAAAATCTGTAACACGCAGTAAGCTACAGAGTTGTTTGACAATTGGAGAATGCTTCGGAATGTTAAATGTACCAAAGACACTTTGTCTTGCAATTTAATACACAAGAAATGCTTGCAAGGCAGAAGAAAGCAGGTTTAAGGACAGGTTGAGAGAGCTGGCCTTGTCCAGCCTGGAGAAGGCTCCTGGGAGACCTTATAGCAGCCTTCCAGTACCTAGAGGGGGCTCACAAAACTGGAGAGAGCCTTTTTTTTTTTTATGGGCGTGTAGTGACAGAATAAGGGGAACGGCTTGAAGCCTGAAAGAGGGCAGATTTAGATAAGGTATTAGGAAGAAGAATTTCCCTGTAAGGTTGGTGAGGCAGTGGAGCAGGTTGCTCAGGGAAGCTGTGGCTGCCCCATCCCTGGCAGTGTTCAAGGCCAGGTTGGGTTGAGTAGGGCTTTGAACAACCTGGTCTAGTTGAAGGTGTCCCTGCCTGTGGTAGGGGGCTTGGAACTGTATGAGCTTTAAGGTCTCTCCATCCCTAACTGTTCTATGATTAAGTTTTGTTTGATGTTTAACATGTATGATCAATACATGTCAGTGGAAGGAAGAAGAATAGAAGTTGATGTAAATGGTGGACAGCCTTAACTGGGACATCAGAGAAAATGGCCGACTGAGAAACCAGTTTGGTTGTTATCATACAGTTTTACATTGGTCAAGCTGAAATTCTAAGAGCAGAAGTTTCTAGACAAGATCATAGTATTGATACAGTGATTTGGGCTTAAAATACTGATAGGAGATATATTCAATTTATAAATGAGTAGGAGGGGTAGTATGGGGGGGGGGGGGGATAGGGCAACCTTGGTATCATTGTGAGGTTATGTCACAGAAAATCAAACCAGGGCACCTTGGTGGGGAATTTTGCCTAGGAAATCTGTGGGATTGGTAAGCACTGCAGGGTTTTCTGATCAGGTTTTTTTGTCCTACTCTGCCATGCTTTGGGGAAAGAAATATATGTGCACAGATAGTGTGTATTACAAGTTCTTGGAATGCGTTTAATTCTAGAAAACAGGAAAAGTAAGTACTGAAATAGAGTTCTGAGGGTGAGGAAGTAAGCAATATGAAGAGGCTGCAATTTTTGAAGGGCAGCTTGCTACTTTACTAGCTATTGTTTATTTATACTATGGACTATGGATTTCTGCTGCTCTGTAGCCTTAGCTCTGGTAGCCTGGTATGACATGAGAAATTAGGTATTTATGACTTAAGGCGTATGAGGAAACTCATCCAAGCTGCATTGCTACCTGCCTTCTATAAGTTAGGACAATGTGCTAGTATATAGGTACCAAAGCTAGAGAGCTTTAGTAGCAAAGCTTTGAGGATTCTTCGTAAAGGATTGAAGGAAAGTTTGTATCACTTTTGAAAGTCTCATTGAAAAGGGTTGTTTTGCTCACTGAAATGCAATAAACAACTAGCCTGCTTTATTGACCTAAAGTGCATCTTTGCTTTAGCCAACTGATACAAAGCATTCCCTCCCTGTGCAAACACTATATAAACTAGTGTTCAAATGGGCAAATTGGAAAACAAGCATTAATGGCTTGAAGCTTGGTTGTCATGTGAATAAAGACTGGAAGAATTAGGTGCTCTTGGCACTATGCAAGTGCATAAGATACTATAAAGATGAAAGTAATAAAGATAAGAAGTAATGGACCATAAGTGCAGTAAAGCAGGTCATTAAAGTCTTTAAAAGTAAGGATAATTAAACATTAGAATAGACTGCACAGCAGTGATACAGAATATTGATCAGACATAATTTGCACAAAAGATCAAAACTGTCATAGCCAATCCTCTGCTGAAGCTAAAAGGAAGGCTACTTAAGCTGTTGAGAATTTCCAACCCTGTTGATTTTCATGATTCAATGCCAGAGTTTTTTTTTACATGGGCATAAGACAAAATACATGTTGACATTGCATTATGACCATTGATATTTGAAAATGCTAATGGAAAATGCTTCCTCACTCAGGTTATTTTCAGAATATGAACAGCAACCCAGCAAAACTACTACACACAGAATTGCTGGTCTCAGTAAAAGTGATAATTCTGGTCTTAAAATATGGCCACTAATACATACAGCACTGGATAGAGCATTTCTAATTCTAAACCAGCATATTTTGTGTGAAGGCGAATTAGTTTTTAATGGACCACATTCAACACTCATCTTTATATGCCAGTTCTTCTAGTCTTTGGCCTATTGTGGTTTATAGTTAACAACTTAGAATTGAAAAGAAAGCATACCTGGATGTCTTCATCAGTTGATGCATTAAATTTGTCTCTTGGTTGTGGTATGGGAGAAAATATGCTCTTGAAATTGCAGTACCTTTGGGTAGAAAATGAGATTGTGAAGGAATTAAAAATACTGGTAATATAACTAACACAAATGTTTTGTGTTGTACCTCAAGGACATTTTTTACTTTCAAGATAGGAAAGGTATTTCTCTTCGCATCACCAAGTGAGAAATAAAGTATTTTGAGTGTAGACAGATTTGGTAACTATTATACTAATCATTTGGGTAATTAAAATCTATTTTGTGGTGAGAGTCAAGTAAATACTGTTAAATGATTGCTTTGAATAAATCGCATGGCATAACTCTTCCACCACTAAATGAGAAGTTTTATCAAAATAATGACATATGCATTTGTCCTAAATCTCCCTTGTCTGGTACTCTTATGATGCCAATGGCTTCAAAGTGATGTGGATATCAAATGCATACAAGTAAGAACAGAAATGTTTTTGCATGATCTGGTGCAGTCAACCATTTTAATATCCTTTCCCCCTTTTTCACTTGCAGTGAATTTGTATGCTAAAGTGCCATTTACAACAGTACTAGTAGTAATATTTCATGACATTGATAAACAGATCATTTAAATTTGTAGGTAGGAAGGTAGGAGGTAGAAGGAATATCCTATCAATTGTAAATCAATAAGGTTGATTTACCTTTTGAAAAGACAGTATTGGAGCAGTGTCACTGAGGTTGTTCCAAGTGCTATCAGAAGTAAAATCACAAGAGAGAAGTGGTCTTTCCCTTCACCTGAAACATCCAAGACAGAGAAATATCTTAGCAGCATTTCAGTATCTGAAGGGGGCCTATAGGGATGCTGGAGCGAGGCTCTTCATGAGGGACTGTACTGAGAGGACAAGGGGT
>JASSUY010010415.1:0-43985 GCA_032466535.1 Forpus xanthops
TAATGGGTTCAAACTTAAACAGGGGAAGTTTAGATTGGATCTGAGGAAGAAGTTCTTTACTGTAAGGGTGGTGAGGCTCTGGAATGGGTTGCCCAGGGAAGTTGTGAATGCTCCATCGCTGGCGGTCTTCAAAGCCGGGTTGGACATTGCCTTGGGTGACATGGTTTAGTGTGAGGTGTCCCTCCCCCTGGCAGGGGGTTGGAACTGGATGAGCTTAAAGTCCTTTCCAACCCTGACTATTCTATGATTCTATGAATTTCTTGCCATGATTATTTGAAGACTTCCATGCTCAATTATTAAGTACTAGTATATAAACCAAAATGAATTTTAAATGCATTTAGCCACCACAATATTTCACAGTTTGATACTTTAAACTAAAGGGAAACAAAATGCAGTCAATTTGCAGAATTAGCAGAACAGATATAATAGGTTGCATACAGTGCTGATGCAACAAAATACAGAGGCCATTTCCAAACACACACATTTTATAGTATCAAAATCTGCCTAAAAGAAAAACCGATAACCTACTCCTATCAAGAGTTTGCTTTAAGGTTATTTATAAAAGCTGTCACTAAACTAAATTGTAAGTGTAATACAGGGCTGCTAAGAAACGTTTAACACACTTGTCTAGATCAATAATCATTTGCCAACAATACTCACATTTTTCCAGCCTGAAAAACTTACAATAATTTGCTGGGATACCATCAGTTTCAACCCCTGAATATTAACAGAATTTTATCTTGTCAACAATATAAAATCAGCATTTTATCTCAGTAAATGCTACTCACAGTGAGAAACTTCCCTGCCTGTTCCCTGGGAAGGCTTCACTGACCTGAACAAGGATTAGTTAGCATGATCAGCATCAAACACATCACTGACATCCCATCAACAACGACCTGGCATGAAGAAAGGTCTCTGGCTAATTTGCATTAACTACAATTACATACAGACCCTGCATTCTAAAAGTGGGATAACCTAGAAAGGCAGAGCTACCCTGTCAACAACTGTTGAGGATACTGCTGGGTAGGGCATGTATGGAAACGCACTACAACAGTATGGCAAGCATGTATGGCTTTTGACAAGGGCCTGTAGGGACAGGACAGGACAGGACAGGAGGGAATGGCTTGAACATCCCAGAGGGGAGACTGAGATGAGCTCTTAGGCAGAAGTTCTTCCCTGCAAGGGTGCTGAGGCTCTGGCACAGGGTGCCCATAGAAGCTGTGGCTGCCCCGTCCTTGGCAGTGTTCAAGGCCATGTGGGACAGGGCTTGGAGCAATCTGCTCTAGTGAAAGGCATCCCTGCCTGTGGCAGGGTGTTGAAACTGGATGATCTATAAGGTCCCTTCCAATACAAACCATTCTGTGATTCTATATTTTTTAATTCAAATGGTGTGGTGGTCCTCTGGGATTCAGGAAGGGGCTCCAAGCACTCCTGCACATCTTCCTTAAGTTCCTGCCCAAAATACAGAGCTTTTGAAACCACTTGGCACACTTAGAACACACATGAACTCCACATACCTAACATTCCAAGTGAAAACGGTTAATTTTTAAAGGAGGAATACCTGAACATATTTCCTCTGCTCTCCACTACACCTCCAGGACAAATAAGGATGAGTTGTCAAGTTAAATACAAGCAGTCAAGTGACTGAATTATAATTTACTCTGTGCTCAATTTAAATTAGTGTGAGGCTATTAAAATATACAGTATAAATACGGCAATTCATCACAAGCTGTCATGGATGACTTCATCTATTTGCTGGAGTGGCATACGTTCCACTAAAGGGAACGAGAGCAAAATCACAGGTCAAATTAAGCTGTTATTCTGTTTTAATTCACTTATTTAATCTGTGGTGACATAATTGTCTTTTACAGTATGTACAACTCAAAGGAAATTTGGGAGTATTATACTCAGTATACAAATGATTAATCAAATGGTCCATTTAAATGCTAGCTTAAGAGCAGGAGAAACTAAAAGCAGTTGAAGAATGGCAACCAGCCAGTGTATACTCACAGTTTTCATTCAGATTTTTCCCTCCAACTGGAAAAAACTTACCTGTGAAAAATTTATTCAATCCTCTGCACAATAGCTAGCTGTGAACTTTATATAAAATGACATTGGTTCAGTCTATAGCATATGGAGCATTGGTTTGTTTTCCTGTTCAATATATTCACAAGGCTCTCTACCATCTGAAAGTGTTTTAATTAAGAGGGTTTCCAAATCTTTTCTTGTCCTACCAAATCTGTGTTTTATTATCAGAAAAAGCCTCCAAAACACAGAACTCTGCTTTCGCAGATCCATCCAGTGCTGTTCCTATTACTGTGGTAATCCTCTGTCAAAACACTTGATCCATGTGATGATCAGGTCAAGACATCAGCATTACCATTCTCCCAGCCTTTTTTTATTGTTGGGTATGCTGGGCCATGGATGTGTTAAGTCGTTTTCATAATAGAGCAAACCAGCATGATCGGTATCATAGCAGGTTTCCTAACCTCCACCTTGTGAGCAGGTTATTTTACACTATGATAACACACACAGGTTGATGTAATATCTCTTCTGAAATCACGCTAAAAAGTACAATTGAGACTGACAGGACCACCATGTGTAGTATCTCCAAGAGAACCCAGTTTCCCAAATCCTCAGGATCCTAATTACCCACCAGGACGAACCAAACCCATGAACTCTAAGGGGAACAAGGAGGTGAAATTGCTGGGGAACAGGCATTTTGCCACAGGGAGGTGATTTCAATTAACCTTGCGAAGGGTGAACTCATTTCCCCTCCTGCCTGTGTGAATTTCCTCATGCTCCACCTTCTCTCCAAGCAACTTCTGAGGGCACCCACAGCTCCCCAGCAGCACAGGGACCAAGCTGAAGAGCAGCGATGCTGGCACTGAACAGAGCTGGCACAGAGGATGCTCGCTGCAGAGCCTGAAGATCACATGAGGAGCAAGTACCAGGGCAAAGCAGCATCCATACACAACACCAGCACTTAGGGCAAGAGCGTTTCTAGTTCCATACTGCAAGTTGTAATAAAATAATGAAGCTATTATTTTATAGTTAAGCTTTCCATACTTCTGTGCCTATTACAGAATTCCTGTCTTACTGCTCGTGACAGGTTTAGGTATCAAAGAATAGTTTGGGTTGGAAGGGAACATAAAGCTCATCCAGTTCCAACCCCCTGCCAAGGGCAGGGACACCTTCCACTGGAGCAGGTTGCTCCAAGCCCCTGTGTCCAACCTGGCCTTGAGCACTGCCACATATGGGGCAGCCACAGATTCTCTGGGCACCCTGTGCCAGTGCCTCAGCACCCTCACAGGGAAGAACTTCTGCCTAATGGAGAGCTTTCCTGCACAAACAATGTGGATTAATGTGATAAACCCAATTGAGATCAAAAAACCAGAGGGAGGGGAAGGAATTCAAGGTCAAGAAAGAATGGAGAGAAAGAAAGAGAGAAAGAAAATTACTGTAATACCTTACCTTTACTGCTAGTATTTTTCCACTAGGGACATGATATGCCCTGCATGAGGGAAAAAATTAAGTAAGTTGAGATCACATAAAATTACCTCTATACATGTGTGCAGCTTGCATCCACTAATTTCACAGAAAAATGACTTGGACCTAATCTGGTTTACATTAAATCGATCTCAGAGAGCATTTCTAAAGGAGGACTGATGAAAACAATTGATCAAAAGACTATATTTACAATGAAACCATTTAGCAGGTTTATACATCTGCATGTCTTACATAAAATCTGCCCATTGAAGACTTTCAGAGAGCAGAAGAGCAAACTTAAGGGTATGAATTTATCCATTTTCCCGTTTTCTTTCAATTAAATAAAATTCATAAACATCCTTTATTCACATAAAACAAGGTTTACCACACCAGTTTGCAGCCCTATGGATATTTTCAGTGGTAAGACAGTGAGATCCACAGCTCTATCAATTCAAGTGCGGTAAAAGAGCTAATGGCTGATTCTCTATCACAACCTAAGGACCCGCAGAAAACATGAGTGAAACCTTTCTGCATTTGTATTTAAGATTAGCACGTGTGTGCACACGCAGGGTTAGAAGGCATTATTGTTAATGCTCACATGGACCCAGAATCATTTCACACAATATTTCAAGTCATTTGTCTTAATTTCTAAAGAAATTGGCTATTTAACACTGACTTGTGCATTCCTGACCATGAATTCCTAAGAAAATAAAAAGGTAGGTAAAAAAAGTATCTATTAAAAAATCTGATGGAATTTTGCATAAAAACAAAACCATTAAAGGTTTTCCTCTTCACTAGTTTTATTGTCTCATCCTGATTTATGACTCTATGCAGAGTAATGTCATAGATGTGGCACTAACTTTAAAGAATTATAATGTTCTACCACTATGTACCTCTGGCAATTACTACTGAAGAAGACAGTTGCTTTTTTTTTGCATGCAAAATCATACATAGCACAGGGCGAGACTGTTGTTTAATCCACTTACAACCCTGAGTGCTCATATAATTTCTGTTAATGGTTTGGAAGTTTCTATGAACTTCACTTTAACAACCGAAGGATAAACATTTATGTGGCCAAGTGGCATTAGTTTGTAGGAGCAAACACCAAAAATCAGTGTTATTTAATACCATAACAACATGCAAGAAGCAAAGATGGAGTTCTGACAGACTGGGGACTGAATGTATAATTCACGAATCCCATGGAGTAAACGAACTTTGCTGTAACTAGGGATGAATCAACAGTGGCAAAACATTATGGACTTAAGATGAGCAGCAATGATAAGCAAGTGAACAGGTTGAGATAGCATGCTCAGCGTCTGTTAGCTGCCGATGTACTGTGCCGGACAGTTTGGCAACTTAATTAGCCTGTCAAGAAAGCTGATCTTTTTTTCCGTAAGAGAGATCTCCTGTTTCCAAGTGAATTAAAAGGGAAGACTTGATTATTTAATTATGATGCACGCTAATTCATCCGTGGAAGTTTGGGTTCAATTTCCAGCAGAGGGCAGATACCTGGTTTGGTTTACAGAGCACTGACAGGACCCATTTAACATTTAATTATGGCTGAGCATTGGATCACAAAGGAGATGCCATGCCCATGGGTGCAGCATGGCCAGTGGCTCTGCAAATGCCATGCTACCTGGGAGGAAAGGAATTCGTTTACTCCAGCCTGATCCGGCATCAGTTGTCCTGACCTTCCTCAACACAATAACTGTAAAGTGATTAATGAAGTCTGAATAGGAGCTTTGGTTACACCAAAAGACAACCGTACACCTCTGTCGTGCTTTAATTAACAGCTAACACTTAGTCTGTAGCTGCTACAGTAATTACCTGTTCCAATAAGTGTGTAGGGGAAACTGTTTTGTTAGATATTACATACAATTCAAAGTTGGAATTGATCACTTTGGTTACAGTCAGCCCAATGAAAGCCTGAAGATTTAGTACCTTTATGTAGTTTCAGAAGGATGCACTGAAATAACCCCACAGAATGGCTGCAGCATGAAGAACCTACTTGTTATGCATGCTACAACCATGAGTTAGTCTGTGGATGTCTATGAGGAGATAAACAACTATTCATCAAGTAATGTGAAGTCTCATCCCAAGTGTCACCTCCCCCAGATCCAGTGACACCTTCAGAAGGAATCAAACTCAACACTGTAGAAAAAGATCACCAGAGGAAGCAAAGCAGCAAAATGCAAAAGGTTCCTCAGCAACACTCACTGCACATTTCACTGAACACATGCTTAATTCCAGGATGGGAGGCAAACGGTATCACTTAATAAACAGTTACAACTTCTCTTGCTAGGAATGCATTTGAGCAGTGCCTACCCAGAAAGACAAGTGGGTATTAAAGAGGAGGGAAAAGAGTTGCTAAACAGCTGCTGAACTACTTGAAGACAAATGTAAAGAGCATGAATTAAATGCGTGGCAATGCAAAACATTCAAGGAAAACACTGTTCTGACATTTTGCTCTTTGCATAAACCAGCTCCAGGAAAACAAGTTCATTTTTCTCTTTTCTGTTGGAGTTTGCTTTTGACCCACTGCATAAAACCAGCAAAAGTTCTATCAGATTATTAGATAGGTAGCTATAAATCATATATTGTGAAGAAGAAACTGCACCACGTGAGATATAGCTTTTCCAACCAGAAGTTTAGGAAGTCCTTTTGAACACTCGATGCCAGAGTCAACTACTTAAGAAGTTATCACTTAAAGGCTGCTGCACTCTGCCAAGTGCAGGAAGCAGGTTCTGACGTGCACTTCCCCTTCCTCTCTAGATAAGTGACTGCTGTTTAATTAAAACCAAGGTTTAATAACTTCGAGTAGTAACTCACCCAACAAAATGTTTATAGGTTGCACAAAAGGAGGAAGAAATCTGCAGGGAGCACAGAGGAAAGAAAGCAGCCAGTCCTCCTCAGGGATAAAATACAATCCAGCAAGAAAGGCAGTGTGGGAGAAAGCGTTACATGAGCTCAAAGAGGGGGAAAAACGGAGCAAGAAAGCTGGGAGATGGGGAAAAGGTGAGTTTTGGGGGATCTTCCACCCCCCTGCCCTGGCACACTGTGCTAATGTGGGATGGAGGAAGGGCCAACATCTCCTCTGGGAGGTCCTCCTAGTGCACGCACACAGCACGTGATGCAGAGGGGTTGGTTTGAAGGTATGAGAGGACGGGCAGGCTTCAACCACCACATACTCTGAAACCTTCCCACTGGGGAAAAGAAACCAAATCCTGCCCATTCCCACTAGAGTTCATTATTCTGAGCCCCCTCCATCCATTACAAGGAACAGCTTCTAAGCAAGACTGGCACAGTTGTGTCAAATATTTTATTAACCTTGACTATTAACCATATCCCCAGATATTCAAAGCCCTGAAGGGACCTTTGTGAGCCAAGTCTTTTAGCAGAACCCTGTTTCTTCTGCTCTGAAAATGGAGAGGGCCCCTGAGGGAGCGCTGCAAAGGCAGCTTGCCCAGCTCTGTGGCAAGAGCTGGGTTATTTTAGAGAATAAGAAAGGCAGGGTGGGAGCAAGCATGTGCTCTGCTTGAACAAAGCCCTCCAGCTAAGCCGGAAAAACTTGTGATGGACTGTGGAGTACGGCGTGTGCATCCCTTGTGTTCCAGAAATCAATATCATGGAAAACTACAATAGGGCTTTGGGGGAACTGCCAACTCCTCGGCATCTCTCCCCCTTCCCGCACCGCATGTAAGATGTGTTTCTAAAGGAGAGCAAATTAAAGAATGAAAGCGGCAGAGCAGCTGGTTTCTGTTTCAAAAAGAAAAGGCAGAAAAAGGTAAGTGAATTTTATATTGCCTGCCTTGTTCTCCCTGAGCTCCACTGCAAAGAAAACCAGAGCAGAAATGTAAGATGCTTTGCCTCAAACCTCTTTACGGAATAAACCACAACCCGTCCCAATAGTTAATGCTAACAATTCCACACACTGAATACGGTGAGTTTCTGATCAGTTCAAAAGTAAAACAAACCAACCCAAGCAAACAGAACATGCACAAGCTGCTTAATAAACAGCTTACACGTCAAACAAAAACGTTCCCCCTCTTTCAACTTGCTAAGACTTAACAATTTTATATTCTCCCTGTGAGGAATTTTACCTAAGAGCACAGTGGGGAGCTGCACTACTCGCTGTGATTGCAGTATAATTCCTTCCAGGGTAAGCAAAGAACCAACTTCAGGTTTTACATGAGAAGCACTCAAGAGAAACAGCAATTTTCAGTTGGTTTTCTCACTTTTAATTGTAAAGCATTTGTTCACATACTAGTGACTTCAGGACGGGCACGTCAGGAGCATGGGCTGAGCATGCAAAGATCCCTGAGCTTTTTCAAACTGCTTTTCCTGACAAATACAATAACTTGTTACTAAAATCCAAGTTTATTATTGAAATACTCCAAGTAAACACAGTCTTTATTTAGAAGCAAAAATTCATTGAAGTTATTATATCACTGGTGCAAAAAGGCACTGAAGGAGCCTGCAGCAGGCTGCCACACACAAGATCTGTCTTTCCATCTGTTCATGCTGGCCACCAGGATATATTTTTCTATTTCCTCCCCCCTGATAGCCACGGAAACAATTTCTAATCAATAAGATATTCCTTGCCAAGGGAAAGCCATGACCTGTCTGCTATACCAATGACTCAGTCCCCTCCTGTTATAGAAATATAACCAATGTCAGCAAATATGACAAAATGATGTACTGACAGTACTGCTGTGTTAGTGATGTGACTGCAGGATGCAGGGACACAGCTCCCTGTAAGCTCTCACAGATGCCACAAACTCAGATGTGCTGTGGCTCTACTGGCTCTCAAGAGTTGGCATGTCATTCCGTCAACAGCAGTTCTAGGAGATGAAAGGGCGATTGCACAGCCACACCATCTAATGCAACCTCCCTCTTGAAGTAGGACCATAGCAGGGGATGTGGCTTTGTCCAGATCTGTGCCACTCTGAATTTCCCAAGGTGGCAACCTGAGGCTACAAAGTAAAAACAAGAGTAAATATTTCAGGTCCATTCCCCTGGACACATTTCTTCCTGCTTCACGCCTTGGTATGTATTCATTACACAGTTGTTTAAAACATCAAGACATCATTTCACTTGATGAGAATCACAAATAATGCCCCGTTTCCCTGCATCTGTATCAGCTTACCCATAGCACTGCACTGATAAACTGTACCTCAGACATCCGCCTCACTCAGCACAAAGAATAACACACACAGAAAGTCTCATCATTTCCTAGCAGAAATTACCATATCCCCACAAGCCCCACATTTCTTATTCGAGTTTAAAAACTAACACAAAAAGCTCTGGTTGCAGCAAGCAGCATCTTCAGATGTAAGGGCATCAATGAAGTCAAACTGAGCATTTTCCTGCCCTGTGAGAAATAACCTAGAGCAAAATGAGTGCACCAGTGTTGTGCTAGATGAATACAATCCTCTAAGTGTCATGCATTGCAGAGCAACGTGCCAGCTGCAGAGTACACACAGCAGATCACCCACAGATTTGGTTTACTGTTCATTTCCCCCCTCTTTTCCTCTCTTTTTTTTCCAAGTGCTGCCACTGTCTGTCACTCCTGGTCAGAGCCTGGCATTCTGATGACAGAATTGTCACATACTCTGATGGCCATCTAAAGAAACGGGTTCAAATTGTTTCTAGGAAATAAACACTTTGACAGTTGTTGCCTTCTGCAATAGACAAACACATTAGCCTGACTCTCTGGCTGTTAAAACAGGAAATCCAAAGTGCACAGCAGTTGTAAAAAGGAGCTTTTATGGAGTCTGTGCTAGTTCAAATAGCAATCTATACCAACCTCCCCTCCATCTAAAGCCCCATTACAGATGCTTGAGTACTGATTGCAAAATGATTTGTGGTTGAATGAGAAACCACGCAAAAAAATACTTGCATCTGAATTTGAAACTTTTCAGAAGAGCGACTTTGGCACTAAAAGCTGCAGAAGGAAAATGGCAACGAGCAAAATGTCTCACTTAACCCATCATTGTGGAAAAGAGGCGGCTTTGCCATGCAAGCCAAAGTACAATAAACCTCTCACCTCTTGCATGCTGTTACCTACTACTACCATCTGTTACCTCTTACATGAGCCTTCCTTCTCCACTGCAGCCAAACTTCCAGAGTCAATCAAAACTGGATTACAAGTCTTTCTTCTTGTACCCATCCTATTGCAGTTCAGACTCCATGCCTCAGAGACACTTGTATAGAAAGGACTAAAGATGCAGGAGGCTTCACCTCGACCCTGCCTGATGAGGCTATGGTGCCACCATAGAATCACAGAATGGTTTGGGTTGGATGGGACCTTAAAGCTCATTCAGTTCCAACTCCCTGCCACAGGCAGGGACACCTTCCACTAGAGCAGGCTGCCCCAAGCCCCCTCCAACCATCACCAATAATAGGTCACTCACCACCACAGGACCAATCCAAATCAGATGCAAGCACACTCATGTGTTTCAGCTGTTGGCTTTAAACTAGCTCAAAGGACATAAGACAGCAGAGCAGTCTTAGACTTCTGTTTAGGCCGACACAGCCAGGCATTAACTGATATAACCAGGACAAAGTAAAGCCATCAGAATTTTAGGAAGAAACTTGAAGCAACAGAACGAGCTGAAAAGTATGTCACATCCTATGGTGATGGCTATTTAGATGCCACATGTCTCCACAAGACCTAAAGTTGGATTTTCTGCATTATCGAACCATTTGCTCACGAGAGATGCGTTCATGACACTCACAGCATAACAACGATTAAGGAAAAACAGAACTGTTGAGTAATGAAATATGGACCAATGGCAGAAAATAGAACTGTGCCAAGAAGCAAACCCTTTTGAGGTATTCACTGTAATAGCAGAAAGAGTGTTTTCTTTTAATCATGGTTCAGTTTCCAGTAGAAAGCTTGCTCTTCCCAGGAGCAGGCTGAGAGCATAAACACCATGAGGTTAGTTACACTGCTCCATCCATTACTGGACTGCAATGAGATAACATCATGATGAGCAACATGCTAGAAACAATTCTGGCATTGCTCCTCTTGTATTGCTTCTTGTCATCACCATTAAAGCAGCTGTGGTGACCTACGGGAGGGTGGTGGTATGTCAGAGCTGGGTACGGCTGGCTGAGCCTTATGATGGTCACTGGATATCTGAGTGGTTAATTTTTAGCATTTTGAGAATCTGGTGTGAAAAGATATGGAAAAATCAATGTCAACCTTGCCGGTGCTGTTACAGCCACTGCTCTTCACAGAGACATCAAACAGATTAAGGAGACAGTCTGAAACACAAAACTGGCAGCACAATGGCAAGAAAGGATTCCTACATAAATACATGTTCTTCTGCCCCCTATCATATCATATTCACTTCTAAGGGCAAAAGCCTTATTTAAACAAGTATTCTATGCTGGGGAGCAGCCAGCACCTATAAGCCTGGTGGCAAATTCCACCAGTGCTCTACTACATGGAGTATTATTTGTTACCAAGAAACAGACGCTCTTGCCCACACTGGGGAAGCTGCAATGAGAGCTGCCCTGTGCTCCCAGCCCACCTCACCCATTGGTAACAAGAGCAAACTCAAGTTTTCAAGGTTGCTATTTGCTTCATCTCCCAGGCTATGGGCATACAACACAAACAGAACAACTTTAATTTAAGAATCATCCTGCTTCTAATTAAGCAGCCATAGGCAGCTGGCTGGATACATTTTAATCAGCTTCAATAACGTATTGATTGTATACTGAAGCTTAAAAATTAAAAGTAAAAAGATGACCGGGGAATTGTCCCATCTCAGAACAACACTAGAACCCTCTGTAAATAACTCCTCTTTTAACCATCAGCTAAATGAACACTTCAATACTGCACTACAAAGTCTTCTGCAAAATTACTTTAACTAACAAGCAGAAATTTATCAGCTTCAGCCAAAATCAATGCTGAAATCAATTTGAACACTGGTTGTGTCTAAAGGGGCTCATTGGCAATTTAGGGAAATTACACCATGTAAATGCCTGTGCTTTAATTGAACAGTTTCATCAACTAGGCTGTGATTGCTGTCCATTCATTTATTTACTTTCACTGCAGCTCCCATTCTGCAAAGGAATGGGTTTTGTCAGACTTGAAGGAGGCACTTTATCTTCATTTTATGCACTTTTGTGCATAACAGATTTTATGAGGCAGGCAAGTGATAGCCAGGGTCAAAAGAAACAAGTGAACAGCAATCACTGGTCAGTCTTGTTTAAACTGCAATGATAATATGCAGAAATTTGGTGGACTATTCCTGACCTACTCCAGCTATTATTGTTCTAACACTTTGCAGTGTGAGGAAAAATAAAACAAGAGAAACAGAAAATGAACGTAGCCTGGGAAGGGAAGTAATGGAAAATGCCTCAATTGCAGCACAGGAAAGCAGGGAGATGCCACTTTCAGACTTCAAACGGCCACAGATTTGTTTTAACGTCAAACAAAAGATTGACCTTGCCCATACCTCCTTTCTTCTGAGCTGCATCGAGCACCAGGCTGGGACAAGCAACGTGCATGAAATGTAGTGAGAACCTGCCACGGGCAGGGACACCTTCCACTGGAGCAGCTTGCTCCAAGCCCCCATGTCCAACCTGCCCTTCAACACTGCCAGGGATGGGGCAGCCACAGCTTCTCTGGGCACCATGTGCCAGCGCCTCAGCACCCTCACAGGGAAGAGCTTCTGCCTGAGAGCTTATCTCAATCTCCCCTCTGGCAGTTAAAGCCATTCCCCTTGTCCTGTCCCTACAGGCCCTTGCCCAAAGCCCCTTTCCGGCTAGTCAGCCCTGTCAGGCACTGCATCACTTCCCTTACCCTCCAACACAGCTAAATCTCCTCCTGCTTCCCCACTCCAGAGTTGACAAAGCTTTTCCCTGCTGATGTTCAAGGATGTGCAATACACAGTCAGGGCGCCATTTGCAGCCTGTCTTGCAGGAGATAGCAACTTCCCAGCTGTCTTGCCATGCACTATGTTTAATGTGCTAATGGGGCACCCCAAGGTTGGTTGAGATAGAGAATAAGAAAACAGGCATATGCTGGAATGTACAACTGAACTGAACAGCAGAATTGCTCCAGTAAATTGCTCAAACAAATTAAGCTTCTGCATTTATCCGTATTTCTCTGCTATACAATTCTGCTGGGCGGGACATCATCAACAGCCACTTCTCTCCCAATTACTCAAGTGAAAGTGAAGCCGTCTGGTTTAGCAGCATTTTGCTAAGATGGTAACTGATTCCCCCTTTTCTTCCCTCTCTATCCCAGATACTTGGTAACTTCACAAATTAATTAGAGCATCATTGGGACTTTATGTTTATTTCACTATACAGAGGGTTATAGCTTTCTGCTGCTGGGGACTCCTCTAACAGAACCCAAAGATCTAAAAGCCATACACAACGCACATTCTGAAAGAATCTCAGACATGCAGAGGGAAATAGTGTCACTATAGATATGTCATGTGAGAGAGGCTTCACAGAGCAATTATTTGCCAGAGATAAATACCTCTACTTCGTAGTACTTGGGTTCAAAACATATACAACTAAGGATTTGGGGTGTAAACGATTTAATGTAGCTAGTCCAGATACTGGCTGGCAAAGCCTACACATCCCCTTACAAACCAAAATGTTAACCTTCTTTCATTGAAGAGAAGCAACCTCATAAAATCGGCCTCTTAGGGCTCTGCAGCCAATGATGGAGCTAAAAGACGCAGGACAGAAGCACATATTTCAATGTCTTTTTGACCCAGCAGTGAATGATTTCTTCCAAAACAGCAATTTAAATTAATACAATAGCAACACTACTATACAGAGGTTTTCTGGTGCTGTGAAGCAGCCCTAACTGTACAGTCACCATCCTATCAGCTTCTGTAACTACCTTATAAGAGAGTTGCTAACAATTAGAAAGCCTGTTGCAGAGCTAGAAGTTCATACATCCACCAGTGCAACAGTCTTAGGGCCCTCTTGTCAGGAAAGGTGGGGATCTCCATCACGTAACAGCAACTGAAAGCTTCCAAAAATTCACACAATTGGCTAATTAACTGGCTTTGGTGCATCTAACCCCCTAATTGTTATCACTCCTTCATTAAGAAAATGGCTTATCAAAAGGTAAGGGAAAACAGGCAGCCAAACAACTACACAATCCCTTCTCTTTAGAGCAGGGAAAACATTGAGATTCAGCAAGTTCGCACTGGAAATATTGCTATAAAGTATTGATTTTTTACCAGACTCAATTGACTGAAAAGTTGTTTGTATAGCAATACTGGCCAAGCCAATAAACTGGAACAATTTTGCTACACACAGTAATCAAGTGTATTTCTAAAGTATAATTATACTGTCATAAAAATAAAGCTAAGATACCTCTTCTCCAAGCAATGAAACAGCCGCAGCTGCAAAGAACCCAAATAAATGAAATACATTTTCTAACTAAACATAACGTCTTCCAAAGAGAACAAAACCATCTCCTCTCTCCCCCCTTAAGCCAAGGTTAGCATCAAAAGTGATCAATACTTCAATCTCAATAAACTATTTCAATAGTAGTTAATTCACATGAAAAGAGAGGCTCGAGATTTTTGCTCAGCGACCTGCGACACGCTCTCTTGTTTGCTCAATGCTGATAATGTATCATTGCCATAATGGATATGACTTAGTATAAAGAGCTAGAAAGAAAGGGGGAAAAAAGATACCACGTAGCCAAGCTCGCTCTTTAGGCTCGGATCAATACTACACACAGGCTCTTCTGCACTGAGCCGACAGCATGGTCTGCTGGAAGAGGAAACCAGCCAAACGCTCACAATTCATTTCATTTGACAAATGTTCATTGATTTACTGGAATAAAATATATGTGGGCTGCTATCTATGACTAGTGCAATCCAGCTACCTGTAAGTATTCCATTTTGCAGTTTCTTCTTGGTTTGGGTGGCTCAGATGCTCCTTTGACAAAGAGAACAGGTTGCTTTTTACAATGGGGTGGTTGCTGGCCAGGTTGGAGCAACCTGGTTTAGTGAAAGGTTTCCCTGCCCATGGCAGGGGGTTGGAGCTGGGCAAGCCTTAAGGTCCCATCCAACCCAAACCATTCCATGACTCTATGATTGTTCCAAGGTATTTTATGTATCATTTATTTACAGTTTTATACCACCTTCAGCACCTAGAAGCACTCTGTCATTGCATGTACTAAGCACACACAGCAAGCATGGAATGCTCCTTGTGGAGCAGAGCAGATACAAACTGAGAGACATTAAATTCAGTAGATTCTCAGTGCAACCCTAATACCAAAGTCCACATTCACTTGCCTTGGTTTACATTCCTTAGAATTTGGCCGCTATCAGACAGAGAATGAAGTCAAGAGTCTTTTGTATGACCTGGCATGGCCATTCTTAACGCTGCTCATGGTTGCGCGTTGCTAGCTCCTTATTCTGGCTAATGAAGAAAGTGACCCAGAACTGGGTAACAATGACACGTGAAGGTTCCCTCACTTCATAGGACATTCCTTACTCCTAACTGTCCTTCAAGTGCTTTCCATGGGGACCAGAACACATGGCCCTCCTTTGTGATACTTCTCCCACTTACATCCACTTCTGGAGCCTCCATCAGTAAACAGGGAAGGGAAGCAACCTTCTCCAGGTCAGCAAACAACAGGAAATCACTGAGCTGTAAAGTTTAACACCCTCTCTCAAATCTTCCTTACTATCAATACAGTTCGATATTCTATAGCACAGAATGACATGCTAGGTATAGAAACTGGGGAGGGATCTGGCCAGGACCCACTGGTTGCTGCTCTGGGACAGGCTGAGCATCAGTCAGTGGCGGGGAGCAACTGTATCATGCATTGCTTGGGTTTTTAACCCTTGGGCTTTATTCCTTTTCATTACTATCATTATTATTCGATTTTACTTTATTTCAATTACTAAACTGCAAGTAAGATAACAATACTGTTTCTGCAAGTTTCTTGGTCTAGCAATACATTCTACATGAGAACATCAATGAGATGTCTGAACTATGTTCCACCTACCAGGCTGATCTGATTTCTGAAGAGTCCATTCAAAGACTGGTTTTGCTCCTTTAAGGTTCTGGAAGCCCCTTTTCATTAAGCCTTCTGCAAGGAGAGTCGTTTTGCCACGTTGGCAGCCAATTAGAAACTACACTAAATGCACCATGGCTTTTAAAACATCTAAAAAAAGTGTTAATCTCAAAGTTAAAATGTCTAAGGTATAAACAAAATCATAATGGGATGCTGTGTTACTGTATATGGTAAATAGCTCTCTGGAGGAAACCTTTATTACTCCCTCAGGGCTTTCTTACAAAGTATGGATTTCTTAAATTCCTAGTGGAATATTTTTCATACACCACTGCAGACTATTAACTACCAGATATTACATTATGTAGTTTAAACTTTGCACTATGCATGAGAAAGACTTTCCTGTCGAGAAAACTATATCTCTGCTATTATAATCTTTACAATATTAAAATTAATACTGGCTGCAGGGTATAAGCTTCACTACCAAAATTTGGGGGAGTTTATCATTTAGTGTATTCATCAGCCTATGTGTGAAGCTGCTCGTGAGGGAGGGAAGTCACTGCAGCAGCAAAAGGGGTTATTTACTAATTTGGAATTGCTAGAGAAAGGCAGAGCAGCGGTGTCATCACGTCCCACTGGTGTCATTCTCAGTACTGGGCCAACGAAGGGCGTGGTAAAGCAGCAAGAATAATGGCATTGCAAATACTGAAGGCAATTCATTATGCTTCAGGACATTTCAAGTTCCACTTGTGAACCATTAACTTGTTACCCAGGAGGGATTCAAAGCTAAGTATTAAAAAGATAATAAAAATGCACCAGCCCTCACGGCACCAAAGAGCAGATACCTTGTAAATATGGAAAGAGGATTCTTAAGAAGTTCCCATTAAGAATGTACTTTATAATCTTTTCTTCACAGCAGTACTGCCCACCTACAACTCTATACAAATATAAGGGTAACAAAAAAAAAAGGCACTTTTAAATTCGATTTTCAACAATTTGAAGTGAAATTCAACACTCACTTGTAGACTGTGCCTCCATTGCCATGACCGAGGATGTCTCGATACCGTATGTCTTGTTCATTCATCTCCACAAGAAAGAAAGAAAAACAAAAGAGATGTCATGCTGTGGATGGAAATGTCAAGGAAAAGCAACTCTAGGCCATAAACAACAAGCAGTCTGGGTCATTTCAAGTTCAGCTGCAAGAACGAGAAGATCAATACAACATTTGCTGTCCAATTTATAAAAGACGATACCAAGGGACAAAGTGATGGAAAGTTTAATGACAATTTGTTTGCCTGGGTCATTTCATTAAAGTTTGATAAAAGGTGTCAAAATGGAATGATATAATATAGCTCAAGAGGGTCAGGTCACAGATACTGATAGGAAAAGGGTCTCTAGAACAGCAGATAACCAAAGCCAAAGTTGGAGGTGAATGGAAACAATCCACCAGAAAACTGCCATCTTAAGTATGGCTCAAAAAGTTGATGATTTATTCTGGACTCAGCATAACTGATACTAATTGAGTGACAGTTCTGGCACTAGGAAAGCTTCAGTGTTTCCTTTATCTACCTTTAAACAAAGGCAAATCTTTGGAAAACAGAGTCATGACGTGCTATCCAACAAAGACGATTTTCCTTGAAATACACAACTAATTGCTTGCCTCCATCTTTCTGTTCACCAGGACAACTCTCCAGACATGAAGATATCCTTAAATCTTCCACAGAAGCCCAACACAAGCACTGTACATTGCAAATGCTGGAATTTGGGATCTTTCTGACATTGCTTTTATAATAACTTACTGTAGCACTGAATGAGCAATTAAAATGTAAAACTACTGTTCAACCTCCTCCTGTACAAATCCAGTTATTCTGATTTTCCACATGAATCACCTCTTAGCAAAAGGTCACTGAAGACATTTTTGAGTGCACATGTATGCTTGAAAAGAAAGATATCATCAGAATGAATTCTGGGCTGCATGCATTTTCTATTCCAAAAAGATCTCCCTCACTGCCTGAAGTTGAATAGGATTGGGCAAATCCAATGTTAAAAAAGATTTTCCTATGAAGCATTAACTCATTTCTAGTAACTATTTGTATTTTATGGGATACCAAGTTAAACATTCCACATGAGTTGGCATGGCTGCTTAAGGACTGTCATTTCTGTGTTAAAAGGCATCAACCCCCTTAATGATATGGCTGCTCTGCTATCACTGATGTGATTAGAGATCATGTAAGCACATCTGAAATAGCTTCAAATCAGTGACTTCAAGTACCACACGGTGACAGCTCCCTATAAGCCAACTATCTGTATTTATCCATCTTCTGAAACAGCTTTTAAATTCAATGGGGACATGTGCTCTTAAGTTACTAAGCCAGTTTAAGCACCCCCTTTCATATGATGTCAGTGAAGAGAAGAGGAACCTTCCTTCAACTGGAACAAGTAAGTGATGGTAACAAGGTAAAATGCACTAAAGAGTCAATACCCAGCAAGTATTAGGAACAGAAAATGGAATATTAATTGATTTTAAATAATATGTATTAACAACATTAATGCTGAACTCCAAAATCTCTCGCTACCGGAATAAATAGCATCCTTGTTTCTCACAGGAAATACTCTGCTTTTCTTCCAGCAAGGGTAGAATCTCCAAATTCTGAAAACCTCCAAAATACCTCAAAGCAGAAGTTGTCTCTACATTATCACCCATTTGTAGTTAAACCTGGGGCCAGATAATCTTAAGGGGGCATGAAATAGCCCATTCAAGTATCAAGGTTTATGATGAAAATGAACATTTAATTTAGTCCTGAAAGCTATGTTATTGCATCAATCAGAAAATGCAAATGAAAAGGAGGAAAAAAAAAAAAGAGGCACCTCATGAGGAACAATAACTCCTGAATAGGTTTTAAAATTTGTGAAGAATCTACACTGGATCCTAAAAATCACTTCTCTCAGACTGCAGGACTCATTAATTTGAAGCACACACTGGGTTTAAGGAGTTCTGCTCTTCTAAGCTGGAGGAGTTCAATTCTCCAGTCTTTGAGGTACCAACAAACACCTTTTTGCTGTATTTCCAGCAATGTTCTTCTAAACATAACTCTTAAGAGAAATTAAATGAATCCACAAAGCCATGAACTTTTATCTTGGCTTCTGGGGGGGGGTGGGGGTGGGGGTGGGGAGAGGAGAGAATTTTTTGCAGTTACAGAAGTTATAAGCAACAAATTGAGCAGAACCAGGGACATAAAAGTGTGTTCTCTTTTCTCCTGCTTTTTGCTAACTGGTAAAAGGAGTTTCCACCTCAGTCCCTAAAAGACAGTGGTAGGAGCAGCTCCAGCCTCTGCTATTGCACTGATTGCACCCGCTACCAGCCCAGCACCGTTTCTTGTCTCTATGCACAAAGAACCACCAGAAACCGAGGGGGGAATAGGAAGCCTGGGGTGGAGCAAGTATCTGCCAGCAACCGATAGAGAGATAAAGTGTGATTTACTGGGTCAAATAAAGATGCCAAAACATGTAGTGATTTATTTATTTTACTGGGAAAACTGGATTCTCCATCATAAAGTGATAACATAATAACAATGAACTCGACAGTAAGGGCTGGAATATTAAACCTGCAAACCCAAGTTTGATTGGATGCCAATAGTAACAGAATTAATGACAAAGTGAAAGAGACTTCAATTACGGATCAGCAAACAAAACATCCCTTGCTTATACCTGCTGGTTTTGAAAGAAATCAGTGTCTATCTCTTGTAAATCATTAAAACCAAAATGCTCAATTAATCCTTATTTTATATGTAGAGGCCTGGCAGAAGCAAAGTCCTATAGCCATACCTTTGCTTTACGAATCGAAGCAATAATGGTTTCAGAAAGCAGTCACACTCTATGAGCAGACAATTGAAGAGATTTAGTAAATCCCACTTTATAGAGCAGAGACTAATCGGAAAACACAAGCCAGTCAAATGTTTCTTATGAACTGTTGACACTATATCAATGCTGAATCAATTGGTGGCATTTACTCTGAGTGACAGAAAAGAAATAAATATTTATATCACATCACCTATATCAACGAACCTAGGCAGAAAGCTATTTCTAACTTGTCAATATTTGATTATCTTGAAGAATCATGTCCCCTTCTTTTAATGATTAATATGAATTCCTTATTAAACCTAAATGGAAACTACTAGAGGAATATCATTATGAATGCCTGAAAGCAGAAACTGCCAAAAAATAATAACAAATAATAACCCAACCCATACTTAAGTAATGATGAGTGTGACTTAACCCCCCAAAAGGAGAAAAAGTTAAAGTTCCAACTAGAAACCTATTTGCAGTTACAGAGCTGTGACCGAATTCTGCAGAACACAATGCAGCATAACAAAAAGCATCTTCTCTCAACAGAAAGCAATGCAGCTCCGGCCAGAGCAGGGGGACTGAAAGGCAGGGTTAAAATTTACTTACTTTTCTTTTTCTTTTTAAATGGGTTTAAGTAATATTTTTAAATGGCACAGTAAGAGCTTTGGCTCCTTTATGTCTTTCTACAATTCTACTATGCAGGAAAGAAATCTGTAAATCTATTGCAGGTGACAGAAAACACTCATTCCTATCGCTGAGAACAAATGAAATGCTAAATTCAGCTTATGGACTCAATCATAAAAACATGGCTTTTACTCACAGTCTGTAATTCTGCTTCAAAAGCTATTAGTAATATTGGAGTAATTATCAACTTGATTTTCAAGGTTCAGAAGCATGCTGCTGGTATTTACAGGATTTTAATTTATCCAGAGAAACACACTGCACAGGTGTAGTTCTGAAACATTACCAAATCTACCTGGTAGGCACCTGCGAATATTAAACTCAGTCAGCACGTCAGGCTTTAAAATACATTTCCAAGCTGTATTCAAAAGATTCAGTGCCAAACAAGCAAGGCTGCAGCACTGGGCTGCTCAGCTCACATTTTAGAGGAGCACCCTCATCTATTAGACCACAATGTTACAGGTGATACTGAAGGACAAGCATGAAGACCAGCCTTTATCTTCTTGACATGCTCAACTACAACTACTTGATTCATGAAATGCCAATGAGGCTTGGAGAGGTCATTGTGTGAAGGCACTGAATACGCATCTGAGATAATTAAGATTTCAGCCTTCGAAACATGGAGGGGAAGTGAACAGCAGTTAAGAAAATCAATAAGAGTCTTTTATTTGCAGTGACACAGATGTCTCAGTCAATAGAGCCTAATAGGCAAGCTTGATCGCAATGGACAGGTGCTGCCTCCAAGGCTATCAAAGGGCTTTCACTATGACAAACATTAAAATATATTTATGTTGGTGCTGCTGAAGAATCTGGGGTTCTTTTAAAGGTAGCTTAATTTAACAGTGTATATTTAATATCATTATACTACCGCAAGCCTGGTCATACATTCAGCTCAAAATCGGTATGAAATGTTTGTCTGGGGCATCCATTTCTCCACCAATTGTTACATTAGACCTTTTACTTCTGGGTGCCAGAATCTGAATATCTGGAGCAGGAGAAGCAGCAACACGACAGCTTTCCACAACTCTGGGGTTTGTTTTGCTTTAGGTTGCGTTTTAGGCTTTTTCAGAAGCCAAAAAATAAGGTGATTGCAAATAGTAGAGAGCAGCTCCTTGTAAGAACCTGCTAAATATTTAAGTATCAACTGCCCTAAAACCCACGAAGGTCATTTGAAGTGAGCAGTTGACTTAGTTATTCAAAATTGATTAACTTTCTTCCCTGAAATTGTGGCAGCAGCACAACATGTGTGAGGTATTTCAATCTATTTGGAGCTAAATCTGATTAGCACATTTTGAGAAATGGGAAGCAAATTGCTATGCCAATCAAAGCAAATCAGGACACATAACTCATTCATATCATGAAGGTTTTCATGGGCCCTCCAGTTCTGTATTAAAAGAACACATTACAGCTAAATGAGCAGTAAGCATCCCTCCACCTATTTGAGGTGCTCCAGTCACTGCAGGATGAGGCAGTAACTAGACGTACATGTAGCCCAGGCTCAATTCAATGCACCTACCTGGCCATTTGCAAGTATCTTCTTCAGCTCTGCAGAAGACTTTTTTAAGCTAGAAAAAAAAAAAAAAAAAAAACAAAAGAGAGGCAATTTTAAATGACTGTGCCGTTTCAGTCCATAAAATGAAGTGAAAGCATGAGAAACCACAAGCTGTCAGGTTAAGTTCATGGTTACATGTTCGAAGTAGGCTTAACGTTAGCACTGCTGACTGATGGTCAGTACAGCTATTTCTCGAACTACAGACAGCACACATGGAAACCAATGAATATCTCAGAAACTCCATGCATTTTCACCTTTACAAACCGTTTTAGACACCTGACTGTGCTGCCCTGTGACATACAACCTACTGTATGCCAGTTCAAAGAACACAACCCAACAAACATATACCCTCACACATCCTAAGTTTCGAGACACAACAAGAAAATCAGGTTCACATCTAGTTTTCAGACACCCCATCTTGTTTTAAAACTCCTGAAGGCATTATCCCTCAGTAATTTCTATAAATCTGCAGCACAGCTGTATGCTGTCGATGCTGCCTAGCCACGTCAACTGACTGCGGACTGGAGCATGCTGAGTAGGCAGCATTAAGTCCTGAATTTAGGTACCTCAGGGACATGCCTAAATTCAGAGGGTGAGGCCAGATTGCCAGAGAATTGCATTACAGAATCCTAGAATGGTTTGTGTCGGAAGTGACCTTAAGGTTCAAGCAGTTCCAACCCCTGTCACAAGCAGGGACACCTTCCATAGAGCAGGATGCTCTAAGCCCTGTGTCCAACCTGGCCTTGAACACTGCAGGGATGGGGCAGCCACAGCTTCTCTGGGCACCCTGTGCCAGCGCCTCAGTACCCTCACAGGGAACAGCTTCTGCCTAAGAGCTCATCTCAATCCCCCCTTTTGTGCATTCATTGCAGGTCCACTTGCTGCTGCAGTCCCACTATTTCAGGAGAAACTACTCCTCTGTCAGTGGCCTTGCATTACTTAGAATGACCCATATATTTTTTTCTAGCAGAGCTTTAACAAACCACAACTATCAGCTCTCTGCGTTTTATAGCTGAAACTGTTAATGGCTTCAAACTGCTTCCATGATTTGCAAAATACTGCTTCACCTCCTTTCCTGACAAACTCTGTCCCTTGTTCATTCAACACAACAACCTGCCTGGGTAGCAATATGTCTGCAAAACTTAATCTCAAAGAGACATTCTGCTCTTATTACTGAAGTTAAAAAGTACAAAATAATATATTCTTGAAAGGCATGTGCACGTGTCTTGATCACAGATCATTATTAACAAGAACAGTGAAAACACAGATTTCGTATTTGGTGGCTTTGTTCTTTAATAGGCCTCTTGTTCCCATGACTACTTTAAAGAAAAATTAAGTTTTCCAAGGAAACATAAGTTGATCTTGTCATCTTTCATGACTAACAATTTGTGAACATGAAACAAAGAGAGACTTTCAATTACTTCAAAAACCAAACTCGTAGTGCAGAAGGTTTCGGAAAAGGAATGGCAATTAACCACCAAATAAGGTGACAAGAATCTTCTAGAAGCCTCATTTTCAATGCACTTCAAGAACAAGCTCAAAGTACGGGAAGTACTGAAAGCAAAAGCACAACAGCGACAGAAAGCAGCTTTATTTAGTTCAGCAGTGTGACAGATTGGGAGGAGGGCTGCAGTTCATAGAGACATTCAGATTTATAGCCTTTAAAGAGTTACTGGTAAAGATCTTCCCCAAGGGATGGGGCAAACTTTGTCAGAGAAGACTGACACGGGGTACTGGCTTTCTTTTTTTACCTCTCCAATTTACAAAGCCTCTAAAGGGAGCACCAAAACTGGTTTCAGTGGCAGTTGAAGGGGGCTACCAACAGCAGGACTACACTAGCCCTGCTGCCAACCATGTGGGGCAGCATCCTCCTTGTCAATGGGTAACCATGTCACATCACTCCCACCACAGGAAGCTGGGGTCTGTGGGACTGTCCCACCACTGCAGCACTTGGTGGTCTCTGACAGAGTGCCTACCAACACCTCAATACCTGAGCAGGTCTAAAGCAGTATGATGGGTCTTTGGTCACGGTCATCCCTGCCCATTTCCTTAATCAAAATGCTCTAAGAGAGAAGGGAACAGTGTGCTGATGCACAGATAAATGTAATATTATAACAGAATTAACACAGGCTGAATGGGACCTCCAAGGATTTCTATCCCATGTTCAAATATGCTCTCATACAAAGAAGACAGACTTTTCTTATTCCTTTTTAAGAATATATAAGGGTTTTTTTTTTTGTTTTAACATCAGCTTGAGTACAATGACTGCTTGCAACAGCTCACACAGTGACAGGGATTTATGGGTCAGTATTTAAGAAGAGATCTCTAGGAATAAAGAAAATGTGCTCTCTTGCGGTCTAAGATCTTAAAACGCGGTTTCAAATCAGAAGTGGAATCTAAAAGGAAAGATAAGGGAGACAGACTCCCAAACTCTGCTGAAACTATGAAGCAGGGCACTTGAGCTGCTCAGGTTTTTCAAGTATCTCACTCCACACAAAACCCACTGAATTTGGTACCCAATTTTAAATCAAAGAGTCCTACAGTGATGTAAGTAACAAAGACCTAAACACACAGACCTTGCACAGACGGTGATTATTAGATCAAATAAACCAAATCAGCTCACCCACAAACAGTATTTCAATGCTCAATAAAGGACAAAGCCACCCGAAACACTCAGCAAAGACTTATTTCCTTCAGCAGAAAACACTTGTGAAGAACCAGCAGTTCAAGTCTAACAAGATCCATGAATCAAGGTAATTTCACCTTCCCCACTCCACTCCTGCATGCCCAGTAGTCATATTGAAAAAGTTATTCAACATCAAGCTTATTGTTGGTACCTCTGCACACAAGGTTCCATTTTGTTTTAATAAAAGCAAAGAAAACAAACCATATGCTCCCGTTCTTGACTCTTACCTATTGCTTGGAAGGGAATCCGAGACAGCCGAGCTGCTATTATTAGCAGCCCCTGCTCGAGTATTTACCTGCAGGCAGGGAAAGGATCTTGATCAGTCGGTTGTGTTCAGAGGACACTATTCTAATTAACCTGTAATTTGCCATGAATTTCTCATTTCACTCTGAAGGTTAATTAGCTTGTTGCTAGGCTTGCCGGTGGTTGAGGACTTGCCTCTATGTAGGTTAGCAGGCTATAGAATTCCTGGACCACACTATATAATCTTTACATCCTAAAGGCTTGGTTAAATAATACAAGACAAGGGATATGCCCACCATTTCTTCTCATTTTAAAACCTGAGCAATCAGTTCATATACCTGAGGTCTTCTGCATTTCAAAATGGGTATGATTACAGAAGCAATAAGCATACCTGAACGAATCAAACCACCTAAAAGAATTTCATTGCTGTGCTTCCCACACTTAGATAAATGACTGAAATCAAATTAATACATTGGGGTTTTTTTTAATGCTTTGAAGTAGAGGCAGACGTTGGTTGATAAACTGAGTATTAAAATTTAGGCACTTATTAGCAGAGGTTAAAAACAACAAGAAAGGCAATTCTGTTCTTAATAAAACTGTGTATACAGCTCCTGCAGCCAACACTCAGCAGATGAATCCTTCCCCACCCTCACCAACAAAAAAATTAAAGGGGAAAAAAAAATCTGCTTGTCAGAGCTGAAGAAAGTGCAGTTTTATTTGACATTTCAATAAGTGGAACACAGCATTACAAATCCATCTAACTTTACTGAAACAATTATTGAAATTCCTACCTTCAGGCCATGTATGTTCCGTTTCCCGGGAGGTTTGCAGGCTGAAACAGTAATTGACTAAATTGTAGAACACATCAGGGCCATTTACAAATTTGCTCAAAATGAATCTTTTAAAAAGAAATGAGGGTGACACCAAAATTAGCAGAGAGAAATGATTGAAAAGTGCCTCACAAGACCCAGAGTGGGAATTATGAACCAGGATTTTTAACTTGCAGGAGTGAGCATTTATAAATGCTAAGAGCTTTCTGACACCGTGTAATATAAATTCTAATTTCTGCTTAAAACACATCCAAATCAAGAGGGCTGCTGGCTTAAATGATCAGATTCTTTTTGTAATTCAAATTAAAACCCTATGTCACCACATTTTCACATGCTGTATGTTTTTCCCTGGCATTTAACAGAAATATTTGCACAATACGTTTTAAGGGACTCAGCTGCCACACGTCATGAATTAGTCACATTGTCAAACACAGACTGTTTGTTTTAAATGTAGAATAAAACACGTCAGGGGCAACAGCAACCGAATCCTGGATAAATGCAATGCAAAATGCTGCATTTTGGACACAGATGTACAAATGTGGCATGTTATGATGATGTCTGGGTTTACAGAGGGACTTGCTGCTTGAGGAGAAAGCATTTTCCTCAAGTCTCTCCAAGTGTATATTGCCTTGTTCTTCTGTTCAGTGGATGTGCTTTTGTCAAATGTTAAAGCCACAAAGGCTTCCAGCTACATGTTACAGACAGTTCCCATTTTAAAACTACAGTGCCCTACAAATTGTATGTTAAAGGGCCTGTCACTTTTGATTGATTGTCTGAGGAGGGATGTATTTGATTTTTCTCTTTCTCTGATGCACATGCACTTCCCTTCATTTTTTGACAGCAGGAAACAGAACTATTTATTAGTCAGAAGGACACAGATGATAGTTATTAAACACATCAGTTAGGGCCAGGCCACGAGCCTTTAAATGACATCAGAAATTACAGTGTGCATCTTAAAGAAGAAAAATATTATGATATTGTCAGCATTAAAAATAAATCAATCAGAAACCAACAAACTATTATAAAATATATATATATAAGCCTATTATTTTTTTCCAATAGATTAAAATCAACATTTTGAACAAGATGTTGAAAGAATAAATTTTTTTTATGGTACATATTTGAATGGTATCTTCATCTTGAATTGCATAGATTGGATATATATATATATATCATAGGAGATACATATTTGTATATCTCTCTATATATAGGTACTATTGACAGTATGTATTTTTATATACATTTACACACATGTATCATAGGATATAGAACTCTGTATCTATATACAGAGATATTGACAGGTTATATATATCACTATGTATATAAATCATAGGACATATACACGCATGTATCTGTGTATGCAAACACACTCTTATTTCCATATATGCACACAGAGGTTTATTTTCAGTATAAAAAAAGAACTCCAGCTCTTATTATCTAGACAGCAACAACACATTTCTTTAAAAAAAAAATACACCAAATAGGCATTTTTTCCCTTAAAGACATTTATCAAACAAATATAGCACAGGCATGGTAATGCAGGATGGCACATGGACCATTACTACTGACAGGCTGTATGGAAGGCGTAAGTTTTTGGATGCTGACTGGAGACAGCAACTGGGAAGCTTCCTCAGAAGTGAGAAGGGCAGAAAGGGAAAAGGACTCAAAGGAAGATTGCCCTTGCAAAGAAAGCTCCTAAGAAGGAAGAATCTGAAATTACAGGCAGAAAGTTGCACATAACTGATAGGGCTCTAAACTGCAGTACATGGGCAAAAGGGCATGGAAGAAAAGTGCTTGCACTAAGAGAATTTGGGATTTTCATTACAGGCAGGAGAAGAAGACAGAAAACAAAGCAGGAAAACACATTTTGTTCAATACTGCAGAAGACCAGCAGCAGAACTTGGAGGTGATCTAGGTATGAAGGGAGTAGCTTTAAAGCAGTAACCTAGAAAGAACATACGTTTTAAGAAGGTGATTTGGAAAGATGAAACAGCAACTCCGCTCTGAAGCAGTTCAGAATCAGTGACAAGTCACTGACAAGGAAATACCCAGGAGACACATGTAGTTGAGCCAATGGTGAAAATGTGGAAATAATACACGGGGATTGTATCCTCAGCAGCATGAAGATGAATTCTGAACCTGTACAAAAATTATTCTTGGATGTAAAGCAAATAGAATAAGGAGGCAGTCGCAGGAGTCGGAAGCTACTTGGCTGGTTCTTCAGGAAGAAACCAGGAGAATCTAAAAGAAGGTTAAGCCTGATTTGTAATCTTAAATGTCCCTTTAAACACTGAGACATGCAGGCATGAAGCATGCTATGGAGTGCATCAGAACTTCCTTTAACTGCTTGCTTATGGGGAAATAGAACAAATTGCCTTGTATTTCCAAGAAGGGTTCCCTGCCTACTAGGATCACCCACTAGATCAGCTTCCCTAAGCCACATGAAAGCCTCACATTTCATTTCATGCAAGTGATAGTGGTTTTAGACATGGTGTATATCAGTAATTAAATGGTCTTCTACAGAATAGGACTCTTCTACAGAGAGAAAGGTCTCAGCCTTTCTCTAAGGACCCTCTGAGACCCTCACATCTCAGCCTGGGAAGAGGCAGAAGGCAACTTCCCTCTTCACAGCTACTCTTGCACTCATCTCACAAGAGCACATCTCGACTGCTGATAGCTCTAGAGTCCCACATCTCAAGTATCCAGGAGTCCTCCTCTCAATGGGATCCCGCAGTCTGAGCCATAAAAGATAATCTCTGTATTCCCCGTGAATTCAGGTCTCTCTTCCAAAGGAGCACACTAAACTACAGGAAACCCAGCCTCCTTTGGAGACCTTATTAGCATGTGTTTGAGAAGGCTGTTGGTTAATTGCCCAATTCAAACTTCAGAGAGTTGTAAGTAATGGAAGTCGAGAATGTTTAATTGGGAAACTCATGGTATGATTATTTGTGTAATATCAGTTAAGTGAGAACAGTTTCATTTTTAATTATTTCAATTAATTTATTGCTGGGAGATTTACTTGGAGAATTTAAGCCTGTTTCATCAATTAAGAAGCAGATTCAAAGAGAGCATCTGAATGAATCAGTGGAGTTATGTAATGTGTCAGTCTTTCTTTAACCATTACTGGAGTTCAGAGAGAGCACAGCATTCCCAAAAACCAAATCAGCTGCCTACGGATTTTTGTTCAGGATGTAGATGACCTATTTTTTAATTGCCTCAGCCCACATACCTGATTACACCTCTCTCTGTTCAGGAGGACTATTAAAGTACTTGGGATCATTTGGATACCACTGCCAAGTGCCCAAATCTCACTTAAAATGCGTCATGAATTGAGCTGCTGTGACTGACACATTACCATTTTCGAAGTGAATGACAGTCTGTTAAACTGATCAACGAGGGTAGAATATCTTACCAAAGCCCCATTTTCTTAAGTACCCAAAACTTAAGTTATTCATCTGCTTTGGTTTGAATACATGCAGAACCATAACCGATGAGGATTTTAAATGTACTTAAATATGTCCTATGCAAACGGAATCTAGTTAGTGTAATTTACTCCAGTAAATTAGCTATTTTATATGTAATAAATTAGTTTTCCCTACACTCCCCACAACGAATCCTTCTATCCAAATTAAGAGGTAAACATCATGTTATGTGCATTTTAACCTCCCCAAAAACATAACTGTTGATGAAACAGTTTACTGATATCATCACTGTTGATTAGAATTTGTTCAGCATTACCTCTTGGATATATCTGTAGAGGCTCTATTAACTGTCCATTTACTTGCTGTTCCATTACAGTGGAGTAATACTGCAAAGAGATTAAAGAAAGAGATTACTCAGTATTGTATAAATGTAGTAAGAGCTCTTATGGATTGGTTAATTCAATGAACTGCATTTTTATTCAATTGCTATAGTACATGAGCTTTTAGAATGCTTCCTTACCATTTGCAATGCTCACACAATGAAGTGGCATGGGAGGAAGGCAACCCAGAGGCTGCATCAGTACTGACTCCAGCCCAGGGATCTGTTCTTGGCTCAACTACACAAGTTTCAGGCCCACCTGAAACCTGGGAATACTTCAGATGAGCAAGCAAACGCAATATTTACAGCAAACACAGCAGTTGCCACACCTGGAGAAGCTGGGAAAAACTAGTCAAATGTGGAAACAAAGAAATGCTGTAAATAAAAGCACAAAGTGTGCTATTAGGAAAACTCTGAGGGAGAAAAGGATCTGGAAGCCATTCAAGAACTTGCAGTGATGAAGCACAGTCAGGGCAGTTGGGGCCACATCCCACGTAAGCAGAGATGCTGTGCATTGCCTCAGTATGCACATCTAACACACAGTAGAGCAGGCAATGGAAAGACACTACAGACATACTGAGACCTCAGACTCCACAGGAACTGCCAGGAGTGACCAGGGAGAAGTTTATTGATAACGAAAGGTGAAGAATGGACAAAAAAGGGATGCAAAAGATTATGAGAATGTCATAACCCAAGAAGATATGTAATGTGGTATGAGAAAGCCTAAGAAGTGGCTTCACATGGGATGGCATCCTCATGAGGATGAGGATGAAGAGTGGGAATAAATAAAGAAATACAGATTTGGACTAAACAGTGAAATCTCTGTTAGCCTCTTTTAACTGACCCTCACTTCAGAGGAAGGTTGAACACTCACCAGACAGGACAGTTAGCATCACAACCAGACAACCCTGTGGCACGAGACGGACCTTGCTATGAGATTACTGCCTACAACCTACACATCTCTCATCACAACGTGTTACATGTTGAAAGCACATCACAAAGCGTTTCTTCTGCAACCACCAAACATCTTTTGAAGCAAACACGTTGGCTGTGGGCCAGATCTTCACGGCATGAATCAGTGCAGCACCACTGACTTTCAAGCTAATTCTCACCAGCCGAGTGTGGTCTAAGACTTCAGCATGTCACTGTTACCAAAGGCTTGTGATACTGTTACTCAAACTGGCAAGAATGGATGTCAACAAGGAAAAAAAAGCCTTTCTGTGTCCCTGTGGAATCAAGCCACAGAAATACACCAGCCATGTGTCATTTCACTCATGCTGATGGCTTCCTGTAACACAAGCATTTTTTTATTTATGCAACTTAAATAAGACAGAAGTTTATTAACTAGCTAATGTTACAGTACACAATGGAATTAAATACGGACTGGAGCAAGCAAATGTTAAATGGACACCAAAGTTAATCTACATGCGGAAGTTTTCAGTGCTTCTGTTTTCCACATTTGTGCCAAGAAGCAGGAAGACATTTCCTTTCTCTTAAAAGCCTGTTATGAAGGCTTTGCTGAGGGTTTAAGGACCCATCCAGCCCCACCTCCTGTGTGTACATCTAACGTGGTGTCTGCTGCTGAAAGCATTCCCCTCACTAAAATCTCAGCACAAGACTTCAGAGGATGGCCTCTCATTGACATTAGAGTACAAAAATCCATACCTTAAATAACCACATGCTTATACAGAGTAAAGCTCTTCATCCTGAAAGCTCATATTTGAAACAGTTTTGAGGAGTCAGGACTACCCCACAGACTTATATAGGATCAGGGGGGTCATGAATAACACACCAAATCCTCTCCCACGTCCCCATATCCCTTTAGAAGAAGTGTCACTGGTACTTAATAGTTATGGAGCTGTGAAGGAAATCTCCTGCTCCACTGGGAGTCGAAATTGCTTCAGAAAGCCAAACTTTTTTATCACCATTTTACTAGTGACATTCTATGACCTACACATAGACATACATACATACACAGAGTATAAACACATATGACATACTCTCTAGAATAATAAACTAAACTACACATATATGAGACGGTTCCCTACCAAAAAAAGAGAGGAAAAAATAGAGAGAAAAAGAAAAAAACCACAGCCCTCTCCATTACTCAAACAGTGATGACAAGTAAATGAAATATCAATCATGTAAGCTGTCAGCCTTTTGGGAAAGAAATAACTGTTAACAAGTACTCTGGAAAAATTGTCTGAAAATGACTTGGCCTCCACACATGAGCATTTGAGGTTTCCATGGAAAATTAAGATGCCAGTGGCTATTTGGAACATTGTTCAGGTATTCTTTTTAATGGAAAATTTGCCAGTTATTGATCCAGAGCATGTACCCCTTGCTTCCAGAAAGCTGCGAGCAACTTTCCAATCAGTGCTTGTCAAAAAAATTACTGCCTGTTTATACTGATACAAGACAACAGTTGAAGTGCAGTTCCACTGCTGTTCCATGGCTGGCTGTAATTAACTGCAATGCACAGTACAAAAAGGACTTTATTCACCATCCCACAGTATTTGCATTGACATAACACAAAAGTATTTCTGCATACTGTAAAATAACTCCAGAACTGCCTAAAAAAACTTTCTGCCAAGTTCAGAAACCAAGGAGCATAAGAGTTGGTGCATGATTCAAAACACCTTCCCCAATCATAGAGTCATACCTCCATGGAAGAGATGTGTATTCTCAGGGCATTAAACTGAAATAAACCCCTTTGCTTTCCTTTGGGAGAACACTGGACCTGGAGGCAAACTGCACCATGTCAAAACTCCTAGAAATATTTCAGCAGCTGTTCAATCCTCCAAGTGTGTGTTGCAGGCTTCAAAAATAGTCAAAAAAGAACATTTTTTTCTTCCCCAGTATATTCTTCAAGACTACAGGAGACTGAATGCTTTTCTTGCAGGGTAAGAACATTTGTTTCCTTATAAACATAGCCTCAAATGACACCTATAGAATATTAGAAAGTTAAACCACCAGTGCACACTCAAATAGAAAACTAGTTTAAAACTGAAGGGAAAATTTTCAGAGACGAAAAGCTGCTGAAGCAGAAAGAAGTCATTTACAGACATCCCATAATTTTTAAGGGAAAGCAGAGAGTTGAGCAATCATAACTCTAATGTACTGAAACTTTAACAGTAAGCTTGGAAGCATAGCAAAAAGATGACCTTACAAAGGCATGATTAATCTTAAGACTGTGCCAGGAAAACTCAAGTTTTCCGGTTTAAGAGCAAAAATGGCAGACATTTTATCAGGGAAAATATCAAGAAACACAGGAATTCCAGTGGGGAAGCATCACCAGTGACCCAGCTGTATGAAATAGAACAAAATAAACCTCAAAAAAGCCTAAAAGCCCCTTGACTGCGGCAAGATTTTTCTTCCTTTCTTTGACACAAGCGTCTTACACTCTTTAATATCAAACTCGTAATAGAATGGTTTCACCTCCTCTGGAAAGAAAACTGTACATGAGAGAGGCTTATTTAATAAATGCCAGGAGTTGCACAGAGATCAGTCATCAGCATCTGGAACCTGCACTTCTTTGACCCCAGGATTAAGTCACAGGCAATGACTAAAGTCTCTCTGAACCAGGGTTTGCTAACAGACTTCTAGTCAACCAATGTCCACTCCAGCCTGCACAAGGCAAGAAATAGTGCAACTTCTGCAGATATCAAAAGGATCAGAATTCCATGGAGGAGCCCTGCCTGAAGCCTAGAATATATGAGCCTCTTTCATGAGGAACACCTATCATTTGATATATTTATGTACTAAGTTTGCAACAACAAAACTACATTCTTCTGCCAACGACCAGAGAATATGTGCCCAAGAAGGATTCATTAAGCAGGGACTTGGGCGCAATGGAGGTGATCCAAGCATGTCCCTGCTCTGCTTCCTCTGCAACAGGGAACTGGTGAGGAGGACTAAACTGAACCAAGTCATTAAATCCCACCTACAAACCATACTAAACGGGGTTTGTTTCTGACATGGTCTAAGTCAAATCCATTAATATAGCGAGCAGAGCACTTCCTAAGGAGCCAGCAGCCCATCTGGCTTGGGGAAAAACTATTTGTTATTTTCGTGCTTATCAATCGCATTTGAAAGGAAATGTGAGAAAAAAATCACTTAAAGCTGCAACACAAAGCTATATTCAAATTATTCTGTTTCAAGAAGTAACTGCGTACTTGATTTCTGTGGACAGGTTTTATATTTATAGGTATCTGGGCAGATTTTATACACATCTACGCCTATAAAGGCACATAGAGGCACATCTATCTCATATTAAAACACAGAGATACGTCTTTAAATCCTCTCTGAATACTGAGCCTGCAGCTACAATGAAACTCTTCTGCGAGGAGGGGTGAGACAGTCTCCAGATGAAAGTAGATTTTGAAAAATTTTTAGAGCCCAGGGGTTCATTTTTAATGAGCCGTTACTTTAAGTACTGCATAAAAAATACAAGAAATTGATAGTCCATTTAGCCTGCACTATACCTAATGCAAAAGTCATTAAGATGCATTATTCTTAATGTTTATGATATGATCAGTAAGTGTACAAGTCTCTTCTTTTAAAAAAGTCAAGACTGTCCATGTATCTCATGTGATGCAGTTTTTTAAGCACCTAAACTTAATACAGGAATATTTTACCCTAACTTCATAGAGGAATATTGTCCTGTGAGCACTGCAGCTGATGTTAACGCTTAGACACAAGCAAAAACACACAAACAGAAACATGGAAAATATCAGCATTTGTTATACTATACCTACATAGGACAGCATGGCTTTCATTTCTTCATCGCTTCGAACAGTAATCCGGTCACCATCCTCATCTTCATCTAACAAAGAACACATTATATTTGTGAGCAATGGAAGAAGGATATTTACAATTCCAATATGTAAGGTTTTTACCTTAAGTGCTCAAAACTTTGCTCTCAACAGTTATTTTCATGCCAGAAGCTCTCCAGAAGCTAAGCACCTTATGTACACTGCAATACCCCCTGCTGAAAACCATCAAGGTATCCCCTTGACACAATAAAACATGAAGTACAGTTACTGAGGGTGCTTCCATCCTCACAGATGGAGTTACATTTTGGCAGTTTTTCATTGGAAATTAAAATAAAACTACAATAAAATCGTTTCTCTCCTAGTAAAAGCTTCTGATCTTATTGTCAACCCAACCTCAACTTACCTGCCCTGTGCCAAATCCTTCCCACCCCTGTCCCCATCCCTGTCACAAGTGCATGGCATCTTGGCTTCTTCATGGCACAGCAATTCTGGCTTAAAAATGATATCTTTTAAGTAGACACTAATTCGCAAGGTTTATATAGAGAAATTTAGATGAAGTTTGTGAACCAGCAAAACCAGTCTGTGTTTTGTTCATCGGGCAGACTGGGTGAAGTGGAGGCCAGAAGCAGGAGCAGCATTACCAGACAATCATGTTTTCACGATGAAGGCTCAGGCATGGCCACAGACACAGACAAGGCGCTTCTGGGGCAAGGGAAGAGGCTGCTTAGAACCAGAACCAGAGGAAAGGCAGCAAGATCCAGAGAGGCTCCAGCAAAGCAAAGCATTGAGGAAGAATTATCAATATGAAGATTTGAAGGAGGAAAAAGACCTTCCAAAGGCATAGGGTGGATTCTGCAGGTGTAGATTTACCAGGAGGCGCAATGCCCCCCATTAGCACCAGCCGGTGCAACAACACACTCCAGTGTCACAGGCAGCAGCTCCTGAGCCAGTGAGGTTTCTTCAGCAATGTCCACCCATCCTCTCCTGTACTGCTCCTTGTGGGAAGCCCTCACTCTTCCACCCATTGGAGACCTGCACCTTATCCGAATGAAGGAACAGACCCTTCCCCTCCAAATCAGCTGTGAAAGAGTAAGTTCTTTTCATTGCTCTAGCTTTGGAGTGAAGGCAAGCTAGTCAGAAAGCCATATGGTTACAAAAGAAAAGCCCTTTGCCTGGGCTTACACGTACTGGGAAATCGAGGAGCAACACACACATTATATTTCAAACTCCTGTTAAATACCAAAGGGTGAGAGCATGGAGATGAATGAGTGCATTTCCACAGCAGGTCTGCTCCTGGCCAGCTCAAGGTGCAAGCAGAGGCTGGGGCAGTCTGTCCTCACCTCTACAGACACGTTCTAACTGATACACATGCTTTCCGATACCTGCATATTACATCAGCATAAAAATGTGCCATTATATCCCTGGATGAAAACACACTCTTGCTCCTCATTATGGAGCAGAATCAGGGAAGAGTTCCAACAAATTAAAACTACCCTAAAAAAGGAGTTTGTTCATTTTACCCCTGAAAGCCTACCAGGTAATTTTGAGCCTATAATGAAAAAGAGAAAAACAATGCAGAACAGAGAGCAAAACAAGAGGCAAGAAAGAAAAAAGAAACATAAAAACTTCAGAATTACATTTTTTTAATGTTCTGAAAGAGAGCTATGGGACACTGGAAATGTGGAAGCTGGAAGAGGAACCAGACAGCAGAGCCACGTCCTACAAGAGCCTTGTCTCATGGAAATTTAACTGGTGAACTGCCAGATCACTAACAGTACTTGCTTGGGTTAGCAGCCTGCAGCAAGTCATGAATGACGGAAAGATTAAGAAGAGTTAGTGAGTTGAAACTGAATGTTTCCTTGCCTGGAAAGGTTTTAGGCAGCAAGGAGGAGGAGCTGTAAAACACTACCTGGCCAGAACCCAAGTCCCAGCCGCAGTGTGTAACTGAATAGGAAAGGCTGAAGAAGCAGCCGTTGGAATAGTGAACACAACAAACACCATGCATCATCCAGAACGGATCAGAGTGAAATGCAGAAGAGGGGACATGTGACACAGAGAAATGAATATATGGAGATAAAAGGCAATGAACAGGCCTGGCTTGAGTGAACAGAGGTGGGGCCACCAGAAAAAGGAAAAGATAAAAGTGGAAAACTTTCAGAGCCACTTGCAAAACCCTTATGAAAAAAAATCACACATTATTCAGTGCAAGTGGTTATAAAATTAACTCTCTAGTCCTCAGAATGGCAAGATTCCTGATGGTGATACAAAGAGAATATATTAGAACTGTGCAGATGAAAAGGCATTCAAAAAGCCACACCTGAAATTCTCAGACAATGCTTGTAAAGAGCAAAACCAGAAGAAAACGTATCTCTCATCCATGTAGAGATCCTTTGCTTTCATACCATGACACGTAAGCAGGCATAGCCCAAACCCAAGCTAGATATGACACATGAGTTCAGAAAGACTTCCAGGCTTCTCTACTTGCCTAGAGCATAGCAATATGATTTTCCAGCACATTAGGGAAGCAAAAGTAGAACCAAAAAATCCTACGTATTGGCTGGATTTTGCTAATGTCACTTAAAATGGAGGAAGAAATCCTCACAAGATACCAAATAGAGTGCAGCAGATGGTAAACAAATATTATGAAGCAATCTTCACAAAATCTGCAGTGTGTCACAACTACACAAAATGGCAGAGTTTGGATAAAAGGATCATAACAGGCCATATGTTGTTAGTGATTTTATTTGTAGCGTTGTGTAATGCAATGGTGAAATCCACATCAAGGTCCAACAGGAGGAGAAGTGCAGCCCCAGGTAGGAGCTGCAAAGGCTGGTACACTGGAGATAACAATAACTAAACCCATAGCAGAGAAAGCTGCACGGGATGGCAATTATCCACATCTGAAGAAGCAATGAAGCAGGTGAGAATGAAACTTAAGCTGGTGAAATCCAGGAATTTGATATGGAAAAAGTAACCACGAAAATCACGCATCAATATACATAACATATTTTAGATGCCAGTTAAATGGCAGGGGAAATGGGTTTGTGCAGATGTAAATGGCAGACTAGAGACATGAACTGAAAGCACAGAAGCAGATGTTAGAAGACACAACGAAATAAGTATTTCCAGGAAAGTTCTACACATGGTACCATTAATATGGGCTACTGCTCTGATTGCAGCGACTGCTGCTGGTGCATGAAGTTCAAAAGAAGCTAATGGGGGATGTGGGAGGGATGGGGGGGAAAAAAATAAATGTCAACAAATCATAACAAAACCTGGCAAGGTTTGGAGCCTGGGTTTGCTCAGGTCCCTGCTCAAAGCCTTGTTTTAAAAAGCAGTGCAGGACAGATGTCAAGGCTACAGAGAACTAACACATCAGCTCCAATCTGAAGTGTCTGTTGTTTTAGGGGGGGAAACACAAACATATGAAAAGAAAGATAAAAAGCACTTGAAGGACCATAAAAACAGTATTTCCTTTGATTATCTACACATAGAATTACCCATAAAGCTCTAAAGAGGGGAGAAATGCTAATAAGGATGCAAGGCCCTGTCTTGTCATACCTGCTCTCTCACCTTCAGCATCACTACCTTACTGATATAACACCTCTAATCCCCTCCAGCTCCTTCTTTCTATTTCATCTCTATCAAAGGAAAACAGAGTTACATAGAAAAAAGATATAATAAGCATTAAAAGGGAACAGCAGGAGCCCTCTCCACTTGGAAGAGAACTCTAGCTCAGCATCTTATCCCCTAAGACACAGATGTTTGACTCCCCTTTGCAGGTTCTTGCTCTCCAGATAGGACAATCCCCCAGGAATCCAGCAGAAAAGAAAACATAACAGGGTTCAAAGAACAGAGCTAAAACATGAGTACTAGCAGATACAGGTCTAAATCTGCACTAACATACTCACCAAGAGTTCTAACTCAGCAAAACCATGACACAACCCCCTTCCTGAGGTGAAAGTACTATTATGGACAACCCCAACCTGCAGCTTCCACTGATCATGCACAGCAGCTACTTTTCACAGATTCCCAACCAGATTCATGTGGCCTTTTAGAGGTTATTCCTACTGCCCCAGTCTAACCTGGTGCCACCTTGCTGCAGCTTTCACACCTCCTCCAGGAGACAGAGCTGAATAACTCTATTCTCACATAGGAGACAGAAGATGGGGCATTTAGCTTAAGCCCAGCAGGAGAAATGGAAAATTAAACCCACAGCCTCTTTCCAGCAAAACACAGACATTTGTTCCAGGGAAAGGAGCAGAGCTATATTTGGTACAAATCTGTCTGTTGTACCCTATTTCTGGAAAAGCTGCTGCTTTTCCGAATTCTTCCAATGAAGGATTAAAATTTTAAAACCTCAGGTTCTTTATACTTTTCATTTAACTCGAGCAATAGAACTGCAGTGAAGAGTACAAGCAGGGTAAGGTTGTGCTGGTGAGTAAAGCTACAGTGTAGAAATATGCTAATTCAAGATATGATTAAATAATAAAATATTGCTTAGTTCAGAATCAGCATTAAACTTGCATTAATGCATAAATATTTAATTGTAAGATATAATGAGCAAAAGCATTATTTATTTAAAAATATGACAGCCCTATAATGTGACCAAGGAGACAGTTTACACAAGTCATACTTACACTCAAATGCCGTTGTTGTTGCATCTGGCAGAACTTGACCGATGACATCCTAAAATGTAAAGAAGAATCAGCTATGTATCATATGGGAAATCATAGAATGGTTTGGATTGGAAGGGACCTTAAAGCTCATTCAGTTTCAACCTGTGCCACAGGCAGGGACACCTTCCACTAGAGCAGCTTGCTCCAAGTCCCTGAGTCCAACCTGGCCTTGAACCCTGCCAGGGACGGGGCAGCCACAGCTTCTTTGGGCACCCTGTGCCAGTGACTCGGCACCCTCACAGGGAAGAACATCTTCCTAATGTCTAGACTATGAGATGATTTAGGATAATCACCCCCAGCTGCAGGCTGAAGACTTAAAGACCTGCTACTCACCACTGCCTCAAATTACAAACTTTGTAGCACAACACAGATCAGTACAAACCACAGTGCCCTCCTCCTTCCTCTTCATGCTACCTTGAGAAAGAACTGCTTTCTTTTCAAATAACTCAATCATCCTTGCAAACAAGTCTGTGTAGTCTGGTTTTACAGTTTTAAGAATCGATTTTGTCCGTAGGTTATAAAAAAATGTACATCTAACTCATCTGAGTCAGTCATAAAAACAGGTTTATGAGTGGTTTTTTATTTAAGAAAGCATGTTTTCTCTCTCAGGCCTGCTCACATCACCCCAATCCTTCCTCTCCATCTCCCAGCTGCCCTGGTCCTCCCTCCCACTGCAAGATATCATCACACAGCTCCATCTCCTGACCTGAGAGTAGGGTAACAAACAGCTCCAGGTAGGCTCAGGGCTGCCACTGTGAATTAAAACAGCAGCTGTGAGACTGCATGAGGTTTTGTTGCTTTCACTCCACAACAGCCCTGGGAAGTGGTGGGACTCAGCAAAGGGGAAATGGACCTTGCAAAGCAGTGCTGTGCCTCTGCTCCATTCAAGGTGGAAAGTTCAGAGGGGTCTTTGTCACTCTCAATCAGAATTTAAACTTCTAACCTTAGTAGATGTATTCTAACACATTTGTTAAAACACCTAAAGAAGTGAATGCACAAACCCTGAAGACAACCTCCAGCCTCAGTGTTACGGTGATGCCATGAAAGCCCTTCCTTAGAGGATGTGCAACTCATATACAAGCCCGGCACAAAATACACCAAACACTTCCATGTGTTACACATCTCTGATCCAAACCAGCACTTTTCTGTACAAATAAACCAAGAGAGTTCTTTTTTTAGCCTCTTCTCACAGCATTTACTCAAAATTCAGTGAAAAATCACTGCTCAGACTGAAGTCATCCCAGGCTCCCAGTGCATGTGCTGCTGTCAGCCTTTGCAAGGCTGCAATCTGTCATGTCAGGGCATGGCATAAATGCACAGCATGGTTTGTTCCTTCCTGCTGCCCGATTTCTCATGTCAGACAATCTCTCCACTGACAGTGTTACCGAGTGATTAGAAATTAATGAACAACCATATTTATTGTGGTACATGCACTGTGAGCATCTCAGGGTGCTGAGCACCCTCCCTGCATCAGAGCTTTGGTGATCACTGTCCTGTCACTTTTGTTTTTGCTATTTTTGCTTTTAGTCTAAAACAAGGAAATTAAACATCCTGTGCAATGCTGAAGAGCCACAATTAATAAAATGAGAAAGCAGTAAAAGTAACCTAAAGATTTCCATAGAGCTAAGTGAAGCAAAGAGTATTTTCACAACTTTCTCATATTTTCCACTTAGATGTTAAATTGCATGCTATTCATTTTAAACTCTTAATTGCATACAAAAGATAAAATATGCTCAATATAGCTACCTAATTATATAGACTGCGAATTTAAGGAGACAGAAAAAACAAAACACCCCCCAAACATTGCCATATTAATGAAAACTTCTCCATTTAAGTATGCCTCCAAGGTTTGACAGCTCTGCCAGTCCTCGGTCAAAAGCCAGCCAAGCTGCACCCTCTGCTCCTAGCAGGAAATTTAAGTCTTGCCCAACTGCACTGTGAACTGATTCTTTCTAAATCCACTTAGTTAAACATTGAAAATTCCTCAGCAAACACGCCTTAATCCTGTTAGATTTAAGCCCCTTGTAAAATGTTCTTATGTAGGCACACAGATGCTTCCATTTAAAAATTGTTATCAGAAAAGGAGCCCAATCTGGGGTATTTAAACTGCATGTAAGAGGTATGTAAGCACAGCACTGAGAGAGGTCTGACAGTCCCAAATGCCTGCTAGGGAAGCTCCAAGACTCCCAAAGCTGAGACTGCACTGGAAGAGATGATAAAATCTTATCCTGCCCCTATTCAGAATAACTGTTTATACATACTTGGATTTCTTTAAAATTAGTATTAACCAAGTACATGAATTTAAGAACCATGCACCATAACTCTGTCTTACAGTACACAAAGAGTTAAAAAGAAAACCCTACCAACAGCCACAAAAACCTTGTTCTGGTCAGCTTTAAATACTTGTACTAAATCAACACATCTGAGGAAAACTATTCCTGCAGGAAGTGGGAGGGAAGCAAATCACATCCTTACTCTGTAGTTACCATAGTATTTTCATCAGCTACATAACACTTCCCTGTTCAAACCTCCAGCAGAACCTCTCAGTGACCCAAGCTTAAAGGATTATGCTGAATTTCATTAGATTATGTACATGTGATGATTTTCTACGATGACAACAGAGACCCCAAACAATGAAATACAACCTGTAGACATTGCTCAAGCAGGCTCACACACGTGAGTTTCTATTTGATGTTACAAAACTGAAAAGTCTCTAATAAAGAGGAGAAAACTCCAGAAGCACCTGAACTCTGCTCCCTGGAAGAGCTGTGGAGCACTTCTCTCTGGGGTGAGGAAGCAGAAAACACGCAAGCACAGCTTTAAATGACAGGGTAAATATTGACACTGTGGCTCACACTCCTGTTTCAGTTCAAACTTGTTTTATCTCAGTATGACATCATGAGGTTACCCTGAATTAACACCAAGTGCTTCAACACTCCACTGACAGCCAGAGCAAACAAATCCAGACAGCCTGATGAAAAAAAATAAGCTTATTGTAATTCATTTAGTGGTGCCTTAAAAATAAATCTATTTACTGGTAACTCACAGCTCGGCAAAGCTGACATACACAAAGCATATTTAAAGTGACATTATGAAGAACAGCTCTTAGCACCCAGTTTAAGAGAGTAATCGAGAAAATGCCTAAGCTAAAGCACACAAGTAGAACTGCTTCCATGCGTCAAATACCATCCTACAGTGTCGAGGCCAAGCATCAGCAGCAATCAGCAGGTATCAGGCTTTCCAGTTGAATACCTGCTATACCATTTAGTATCTGCAAAGGCCCCTCCAAGAGACAGAATCAGAGCAGCTGAAAATTAAGAAATGTGTCATTTAGTGTGCAAGGCACCCTGAGCATCAGACTCCTCACTCTAACATGGTACACTATGGGTATGGACAGCATAGTTGGGGATTCTATACCACAGCTTCTTGTCTGGAAAGGAAGATGGAAATAGTCCTGCGTGACAGCACAAAACACTGCAAGGATACACATGGCTCTTCACACTGCTGGGATTTAGTGAAATTAACTGTAATAGCATTTAAAAAAATACCTTGCTGGTATCAGATAATGTTACGGGGCTTTTTTAATACAAAGCAGATCATGGTACCTACCTCAGAAGGGTGATGCCAGGTACACCCAGCTTCTCTGGCAACCTGTGCCAGCACCTCACCATCCTCACAGAGAAGAACTTCTACCTAAAAGCTCATCGCAATCTCCCCTCTGGCAGGTTAAAGCCATTCCCCCTTGTCATGTCCCTACAGGCCCTTGTCCAAAGCCCCTCTCCCGGTTTCTTGTAGCCCCTTAAGGCACTGGGAACTGCTCTAAGTCTCCCCTTAAGGAGCCTTTTCTTCTCCAGGCTGAACAAGCCCAGCTCTCTCAGCCTGGCTCCTGAGCAGAGCTGCTCCAGCCCTCTCCAAGTGATGGCCTTGACACAGTTCAGACATTATTAAACTTCTTCCTTTTTCTCTAAAGATTTCACAGTGCACAAGAGAGAGTTCTTGACATAAAAATGGCAATCAGATGCTAATGCACAGCTCTGCTCCCCAATGAACACTGCCATAATACCCTTCTTCCCCACATCTGAGATGTCTACTAATAAAAAAGTGACCACGACACATGGCCACCCAGCTGATGCAGTTCACCATAATGCTCTGCTCTGCTAAAGAAAGCAACTGTGTAAGGATACGCTCCTGACTTCAGCAGCTGTGTTTGGCTGGGATAGAAGTGGCTACAGCACAGGCCCTGGGCATTGACCACAATGACTCTTAGAAGCACTTCAGGTATCAAAGGCCCTGCCAGGCTCTTACCAGCACGCTGGAGGCAATTACCCACACTCTTCACAGCAGGGCTTCTCACTAGACCAGAGCTCAGTACTTTGCCCTAATACAACTAATAAATCAATGCAGGTGAAGGCTATTGGTGCTACTTCAACAGCAGTAACACTGTACTTCTGCTTCAGACCTGGATCCAAAAGGCACTCTGCCTTTTAGCATTGTATCACAACTGAACACACAGGCTTATTTTAACTTCAGGTCAAAAAGACATCAGCTGCAACCTGATGGAGCAGCTATAGGAGCTACAACAGAAGCTGCAGGTGTAGTCTCACATGTAAGATATGGTCCAACCACTGAGTTGCAGCTGTGCTGCCTGAAGCCCTCTCTGGCCTTTGGTACAAGTCCCCATTACTCACTCCTGTACCTCCAGAGCTAGCATCACAGTAGGGTCAGAGGCTCAGAGCAAACTACAGGCTCCGGTCCCAACTGCTTCTGCAGTTTGAGCTTCAACAGCACTTCTTTTCAACATACTTATTAAACAGACTACATAGCTCTGGTTTAAGGCCCATGTGCCCTCAGCTATTTTTAAGTTGAAACAAGGATGACAACTAAATAGCAAAATGGTTTTGCAAAGCCATGCTTTCAATCTGACAATACTTCCCTATTTACTTTAAAGTAATGCAACCAAACTTAAGTGTCCAATACTTCTAAAATGCCAAAGGATAGTCCAAGCATCAAGGATTATCTCACTTCATTAGGAGAAAAATGGAAAACATGAAGCAGAATTTGGAGTTGTCATGGTTTAAGCCCAGTCAGCAACTCAGCCATGCAGCTGCTCACTCACTTCTGCCCCCACCTCCGGGAGGGATGGGGAGGAGAGTCGAAAGAACAGTCCAGTAAATAAGGTATAACACAAACCATTGCTGCTACCACCAATAATAATAATAATGACAAGGGAAATAACAAGGGAAGAGAATACAACTGCTCACTAGCTGCCGACCGATATCCAGCCCAACTCTGCAGTGGTCTAACCCTTCTGGGTAACTGCCCCCAGTTTATATAGTGGGCATGACATGCTGTGGTATGGAATACCTCTTTGGTTAGTTTGGGTCAGGTGTCCT
>JASSUY010010416.1:0-37530 GCA_032466535.1 Forpus xanthops
GAAGAAATTCTTTACTGTGAGGGTGGTGAGGCACTGGAATGTGTTGCCCAGGGAAGTTGTGAATGCTCCATTGCTGGAGGTGTTCAAGGCTGGGTTGGACATAGCCCTGAGTGACATAGTTTAGTGGGAGGTGTCCCTGGGCATGGCAGGGGGTTTGGAAGTAGATGATCTTAAGGTCCTTTCTAACCCTAACTATTCTATTCTATGATTCTATTCTAATTGCCTTGCTCTAGAGGAGTATTGTGTTCTGATAGCACATTGACCTCAAAAAGTAAACCAGATCACAAATCATTGCATTTAGAAATACCACTGCACCTGCAGAACCTTTGAACTTCACTGGAAGCCACAGCAGGGTGCTTACAAACACGTGTGACATTGAGGAGCAAATTTTATGCTGCTACCAAATGGCTCAACAGCCAGGCTTGTCCCAGCCAATCGCAGTGATTTATGGCAGGAGACAGTGATAAGCCATTTGATAAATGGCTTCTCTATTACCATAAGCAGAAATGTTCCAGCATACGTTAAAATTGAATCTGGGGCAGAAAACACAACCCAAACCAAACCAGAAAACAAACACAAAGCAGCTGAGTTTGGACCAATGCTTTATTTGCTCTTAAACTATCATTTTTCTTCCCTTATTTAAGATTAAATCCACCTTCTACTGAAGGACATCCAAGCTCTATAAAGTATGCATTATGGGATCAACCTTGTATCACAGCATACAGAAGATATTCTTAGGTCAAATGAGTTCTACAGGATCAACTTTTGATTTCAGCATATAAAAACATGCTTGGGTCAAATACAGCTATGGGAAAACCACAGATTTTCATTCATGGGAGCATCAGAGGAATAAATCCTTAAAGGTGCTGAGCACTCTCCCAACTCCATTGGTTTCTATGGGAGCCTGGAGGTACTTGGGCTTGCAAGAATTAGACTTGGGACATGATTTGAATTGTATGAACCTACAAAATGAAGCTGAAAATATACCTCTGTGTGAACTTCTGGAGCTTTTAGTTTTTGCTTATCTCTTCTGACATCAGTGCGAAGCTGACTTCTATGAAAGGCCACTGAGATGTAGTTCATGGGTGTTGGGAACATGATGACAAGAAGTTGACTGGTGGGTTGACCCTGGTTGGATGCTGGGTGCCTAACAAAGCTGCTCTATCACTCCATTTCTTAGATGGACAGGGGAGAGAAAATGTCATGAAAGACTCATTGGTTAAGGTGAGGAAAAGGAGATCACTCACCAGTGACTGCCATCACTAGTGAATGCCATGGGCAAAACAGATTGAACTTAAGGAAAAACTTCACATAATCTATACCAAATCAAATCTCAAATCAATTAAAACCAAATACTACTAATAATTATGTCAATATTACAATAATAAATTATTAATAGTTATTCATATAATGTTATTATAATTATATTATGTAAAATAATATACCAAATCTTAATAAATATATTCATTTAATATGGTAAAACCCCCACAAATCTCAAAACACCCGCACAACACCTCTCCTTTATTTCCAGGGTTGGCTTTTCTCCCAAATTCTCTGCCTCCTCCCCACGAGCAGCTCAGGGAAACAGGGGATGAGGGTTGCAGTGAGTTCATCACTCGTTGTCTCTGCCACTGCTTCTTCTCATGGGAGGACTCCTCATGCACTTCCCCAGCTCCACTGCTGTGTCCCTCCCACAGGAGTCAGTTCTCCATGAACTGCTCCAATGTGAGTCCTTCCCACAGGATGCAGTTCTTCAGGAACTGCTCCAATATGGGATCCTTCCATAGGATGCATCCTTCAGGAACAAGGAGCTCCAGCTTGGGTCCCTTCCATGAGTGCATCCTTCAGGAACAGGCTACTCCAGTGTGGGTCCCCTGCAGGGTCACAAGTCCTGCAGCAAACCTGCTCCAGCACAGGCTCCTTTCTCCACAGGGCCACAGGTCCTGCCAGGAGCATGTTCCATCATGGGCTCCCCATGGGGTTACAGCCTCCTTCAGGAGTCCCCCTGCATCAGGTGATACCCAGATAATGGCAGATATCCACCTCCATCGGCTATAGGTGAATATCTACTCACCATGGACCTCTATGGGCTGCAGGGCACAATCTACCTTACTATGGCTGCACCACGGGCTGCAGGAGAATCTCTGCTCCAGCACCTGGAGCACCTCCTGCTCTGCTTCTGCACTTACTTTGGTGTCTGCAGGGCTGTTTCTCACATATTCTCACTCCTCTCTCTGGCTGTGGCTGTGTGTGGTTTTTTTCCCTTCTAAAATATCATTTATTATATTATAAATATGTTATGTTATATATGTGCTATATATGTTATACATTATATGTCATATATATTAGCCCAGGGGTGCTATGACCATCACTGATAAGCTTGGCCTTGGTCAGCAACAAGTCCTTCTTGGAGCCATCTGCCATTGGCTTTGTGGACATAGGGGAAGCTTCTAGCACCTTCTCACAGAAGCTTCCCCTGCGGTTCCTCCAGTCCCAAACTTCGCCACAAAAACCCCATACAATGACCTAAAGGTCTGGTCATTCACTATGATTCTTCAGACATGAGCATCGGAGATGGATGCCACCTTTTAGGAGGCTCACTTCTATCAGGAATTTTAAACATGGAAGGAGGGAGAGCTCCTACAGGAGACTTGTTTTCTTCATTTCAAAGGGAGCTTTTATTTAACTTCAGGTGTAAAAGTCATTGCTTCTGCTGCAAGGGTGGCAGAGACGTGAGTTAGCCCTTAGTTGAGCCATCAGCAGATTTGATGCAGAACTGGTACTTGTGTAGTCAGGAAGCACAGGTGTTTCTTCACACTAAGCTTCAATTAATGAAGTCCGTTCATTGTGCAGATTGAAACACCAAATACTCATCAGGAAGGCAAAGGAGCTTGTAAAGAGTTGCATGTTTCTTCAGTATGGTTCTTAGCTCTCTCTTTGGGCTAGAAGTGGGTTCACTGAACTGGGCAACATGGTCTAGAGTAAGACATCCCTGACCATGTCAAGGGATTGGAACTGGATGATGCTAAGGTCCTTTCTAATTCAAAACATTCTATGATTCTATGGTTCTGTGATTCTATGTATTTAGACTTAGCCTTCCAATGTCTGAAGGGGGCTACAAGGATGCTGGGGAGGGACTCCTCAGTAAGGACTGTAGTGATAAGACAAGGGGTGATGTGTTCAAACCGAAACAGGGGAAGTTCAGGTTAGATATAAAGAAGTTCTTTACTGTGAGGGTGCTGAGGCACTGGAACAAGATGCCCAAAGAACTGATAAATGCTCCGTCCCTGACAGCTTTCGAGGCCAGGCTGGACAGGGCCTTGGATGACATGGTCTAGTGTGAAGAGTCCCTGCCCATGGCAGAGGCTTGGAACTGGATGATCTTAAGGTCCTCTCCAGCCCAAACCGTTCTATGATTCTATGATATTAAGTGTTTTACTAAAACAAGGAGAAAAAGAAAAGTGTATTTTTGTGAAACAAGCAACTAAAAAAAAAAAACCAAAAAAAAAAACCCAAACAATTATTATTAAGAATGTTAACCTAGTAATAGTAAATCAATAACAAAGAGGAAATACAAGTTGAACTCAAAGCAAAGCATTTTGCCTGGCCTGAATTGAATTCACGTATCACGCTTAAGTGCTGGATCCTGAGCTCATTTCAGGGTTTCGTGACGGGCAGTAGAAATATCTTAATCTTTTTTCCCAGCATGGAGAATTGTTTTCTTGCTCAGCTCTCGAGGTATCACCCCTGTGAAAGGGGATAGACAATCCTATAGAACACAGAGGTATTTTACTCTTCAGGCTCTGTTTGCCAACATGCAGCCACGGAGGCTTTCTTTGCCACGTACTTCCACTCTCTTCCATTGATTTAGGAGCTCTCACAGGGAAATAGAATTCTCTCACTTTCTGCTAAAAGAAGATTTACTTGGGGAAAGCATCTCTGTAAACACTACGTACTGCCATCTATAGCTCTGCTTGGGAAACACATTGGCAAGGCAAGCCCTGCGAATGAATCTGCCTTTACAACAGCACAGAAACCTTTTGTGCTAAGCAAGGTCTCAAAAAGGCTAGCAGTTTCCAACAGCTATTGTGGGGAAAGACGCTGTAATTAATATCACCATTCCTATTTTTAGGACATGTTCGGCACTTCCCCTCTAGTGTGGAGTCTCCAAACAAGGCTATGGGAGAGCTGGGAGCTTGTTAGAGAGATTCCCTTTATGCGGCTGCTTGGGATGCTCTGTCTTTGGCTTCACTGGCAATAGGATCACTGTAATGCAGGCAGATGCAATACAGCTCCCTCTAGGACAAATATCTTTTGTGTTTTAGCAGCTTCCTACTCTTTCAGATGAGCTCCCCCCACCAAGTGCACTTTGCTTTTAACCTCAGACCACAAGTTGTCTGCCTTCTGTTCCTGGGTCTCCATCAGCTTTTTCCCTTGCCATAGAAGGGGGAGACCCTCCTCATCCATATTTTGGCAAAGAGTGATGTGTAAAGCTCCTGTGATCCCCACAAAAGCATGTGTTTTGGGGAATGGACATATAAAGGAAGGTTGGAAAGGGGCTGAAGCCACAGTGAATCCCGATGCTCAGTGTGGAGTGAGAAAGCAGCAGGACTTCACCACCATCTCATCCTCATCACTTCCTTTCCTATGCAGGGAGGGAGGAAGAGGAAAGATCAGGATCAGTGCAAAGCTCTGGGGAAGAAGGGAGGAGCTGTGGGCGTGTAGGCTTGGGGATGCATCACTCCAGAAGTGCTTTCAGAGGGGGGATCTATCCTCTCCCCTGATGATCCAAGGGCCTTGGGCCCCTTGTCTCAAGCTTGGCTTCCTTATCAACAGTGCAATCATTCATTTGAGCTCCAACCACCCCTGCTGCCCATGACCATGTGTGCCCTGGTGCTTGCTCCTCTCACTAGAACCCTCTTTTGGGGACTATAAGTTGTCCCTTTTTGTAAAGTGTTAGGGGAGAAGGTTGGCATTAGGACTTTCTGTGCTGTCGTTTGGGGAGTTGGGACTGATGCCTTCAGTCCCAGCTCTATAACACAGACTTAATGCTAAAATTCTGGTTCAGAAGTCTCTTAGCATGTTGTCCAACCATAGAAGTCTCCAAGCAAGAACACTCCTTGAACATAGACATTGCTTTCACTTAATTAATACAGTCCATATGAGGAGGAACAGGAGTTTTCTCTCTTACACTTAGGAGAGGCTGCAATTACAGGGTTTGATGTGTGATGCTGTGAACATTGACACTCCCGAGCAGCCCCTGTGAGCAGAACCACAGCTGGTATCAGGAAAAAGTGAGATAGAAACCATGAGCCAGCAGTCATGTGAGAGAAAGGCATTGGAAAATCCCCTTCAAGGCCTGTGTCCAGCTGAGTTATTCCATGTCACCCTTTGGATGTGGCTGTGGAAACTGGAAATGAAGCAGATCTTTAGCCAGACACAATGCAAGATGTTATAATATATGTAAAGTCAATGTTATCTGCTGCTGGAGGAGAAGTAAACTGGTTGCTCACAAGGTGTCCTACTTTGCAGTTCTCCTCAAGCAGATCCTCTGGGAAGCCCAGACATTCCCTTTTTGCTCCCTTGCCATCCTCATTTACACCTCTGATGGCTGGAGATACCATTGGCAAGGGGGGGACTCTTCCAACAAACTGGGCTCAGTTTCTCTACATTGCAATTATGCTTCCAGCTGAGTTTAGGGGCAGATACATTAACCCAGTGGGACCAGAAGCCTGGAGTTAGCAAATCAAAACCAGCTCTGAACAACTACTGGTCCGAACAGCCTATTTCAATCAGAAGGTGCAAAAACCAGGCAGAGAGAAGATGTTTTGCTCTCTGTTTCATGTCTCCCTCATGTACTTTGTAGTCTGAGACCCCTGAAGCATTCAGCTTATTCCTTCTCCCTAAATCTCTTAACAGATTCCCAGGGATACTGCTTTTAACCATAGATATTTCCCATTCCTTTTGGATTTTGACCAGTTTTGACAACAAAAGGCATTTTCTATACCGCAAGTATGGTCTAAAATCAAAGCATGTGGAAAGGCAGAGGGATTGCTTATCTGCATTGAGTTTGCTGGTTTCCTTTTGCCAGAGAAAAGAGTTATAGCTGGATCCAACTCGTGCCTTGCCATCTGCAACAACCAGACAGAAAACAGACCATGGGCAAAGGCAACAACAGTCTATTGGTGAGGAGAATCCGAATTGCCTCTTGCATGTGTTTTTGCACAGCAAAGCCAGTGTTTGTCATAAAACCCAACCAGTATCTCCCCAGAAAGTATATGTGGGGTGGCCTTACAAGCATCACCATGGCGGGCTGGGGTTGGTGTCTCCCAAAAGCTGTTGTCCCCTAAAGCCTCTGGTTTTGCTTGTCTTGTCTGCTTCTCTTTCCTCTGGCAATTAAACTGGAAGGTCCTAATGGCACCCATATCTGCTATGAATAACTTCAGGAACCCTCACACTGCATTGTGGTGGGACAGGGCTTGCCGATTTGGGCAGATCTCAGGTCTTCTGAATATTTCTGCATAGTTCAAAGCCAAATGGGGCTGGGAACTCTGCTGAAGGTTTTTCTGTGTAATAAATGGGGCAGCCCAGGACCCAGCAAGGTCCATACATGAGGAACAGGGAGAGCAACCATCAACCCAAAGGTGTCTTTACATCTCAGTGTGTTACAGTATTGTTGGCTCAGTGACTCCTTATGGAGGCACCTTTGGGGACAATGGAGACTGATGAGGGGGAAAAAAACCCTGTCAATGCAGCTTCTCCATTCCTTTCTATGGCTTGGCTGCTCATTCAGGCTTGCTCTCCAGCATGGCGCTCCTGTTTTTGCTTGAGGACCCAAAGGCTGCTCTTCACAAAGTAAGTGCGCCAGGATAGAAAATGGACTAAATATGGCAAATCAGTTGACACAGAGGTAAAGTGGTATAGAATAGGACATACTCCCTCTGTGTTTTTAGTGTGTGGGTCACATTCACACTTCTGTTAAATGAGGGTCTGTGGATTCGTAGACCCCTCTACCTAGGACTGCATGGAAATGGACGGCAGTGAAATCCTTCATTGCGTTCACACAAAGATGAGATTCCCATCATTGCAGCAATGGGTTTAGAAATGGGTTTAGTTTTGTCAGTGGCACTTTTTCCTTGGGCTGAGGTTTTTTTTCCCTGTAACACACAAGAGATGCAAACTGCTCCTTGCTCTGCGCAGTCATAGAACATAGAATGGTTTGGGTTGAAAAGGACCTGAAGATCATCCAGTTCCAACCCACTGCCATGGGCAGGGACACTTCACACTAGACCATGTCACCCAAGGCTCTGTCCAGCCTGGCCTAGAACACTGCCAGGGATGGAGCATTCACTGCTTTGGGCAACCTGTGCCAGCACCTCATCACCCTTACAGTAAAGAACTTTCCTTCTATCTAACCTGAGCTTCCCCTGTTTCAGTTGGAACCCATTCCCCTCCCACAGGATGCAGGTGAGTGCCCTCTGCTTCCCCTACCACCCCAAAGGCATCGCAGGGCTGCCCCATGGGGCTCGCAGGTGCAGGACCCACAGCTCTTGCCATGCACCCTGTTGTTCCCACCGAAGCTCTTATCAGTCCTGCTTGACACACGGGAGTGCTGGATGAAGAGAAAATGGAGAAAGAGAAGAAATCCCTGGAGAAATCGGTGGAAGCCTTGAAGGAAAAACAAACTCCTGAAAGCAGGAGAGGGAAAGGCAGAGATTTCCATTCGGAGCATGCACCGTTCTAATCCAGCATAGCCGCCTGTCGGCTAAAACCCAGTATTTCAGGCCTTGGCTGCCCCTTTGCTCCAGTCCCCGCTTAACTGGAGATGTCACAGATGCCTTTGGCCAGGAGTGCTGCAGTGCTGGCTGGGGACGAACAGAGGCTGGTTCGCTGCGTTCCAGCCAGCGCATGATGCTCATTTCCCATAAATAAACAGTGTTCTCCCTTTTTCCCTTCCCCTGGAAGTTCATTTTTTGGGGGGAATAGGAAGAGGTTTGGAGGGGGGAAATAGGGGAAAAACAGGTGGATGGGGTGAAGGAAAGGGAATAAAGGGGATAAAGGCCAAGGGAAGGTGATGGAGGTGTCCTGGGAGGTCCCTGGGGAGAGGAATGTGATGCTCCCACCTTTTCTGAAGGCAGAGGAACAGAGAGTGAAGGCAGCAGGGTTCTTTTGCCTCTGCCCCTTGGAGTAGCTCTTCGTGCTTCCACTGCAGCAGCCCCAAGCAGGGATGGGGGTGATTTTGTCAGGAAAGGGTCTCGTTTCCTCCTCTTGGAGTAGGAAGGGTTAAAGACAAGGGGCAGGTCCTGAAGTCTGGCAGGATGCTGAGGTCCCCCTGCTCTCCCCACTTCTCCAGCCTTATCCCTCTCCTCTCCATCCTCTTCCCACCCCCCTCCGCAGGCTCCTCCTTATCAGGGGAGTTCCAGGGGCAGCAAACCCCAAAGCAGCACCTTTACCCCAAAGCTGCTGGGATGAAGCACGTACATTTTATCCCAGTCTTCCTCCTCCATCTGCTCAAACTCTCCATTCCCCTCCCTTCATGCCACCTTCGGGTCTTACATTGATGTAATACACACATATTACCTCCCCCCCCCCCCATATGTGTGGGTTAATGGATAAAGGAGTTAGGAAGCATGTTAGGAAAGAGGAAAAAAAGGGAATAGGTGAGAAAGAGTTAACGGCTGTTGCTGTCTCAAGCTTGGGCAAACCGTACGCCCTGGTGCAAAGCCACAGCCGAGCCGGGGTCCTGGGGAAGCCCCCATGCTCCGGGACTCCCCTGCATCCTCATCCCATCTTCCATCCCCCTCTGCAGGTTGATGACTCTCAGCAGCTCCTTCCCAATCCGGTACCCAGGAGCGGCGAGCTGGGTCTCTGGGCATCCCTCGGAGGGCGACCCGCACCTCTCCCGCAGGGGTTTTCTTTAGTGGGGGGGAAAGCAGAGCCCTTGTCATCCCCCCCCCCCCCATCATCATCATTATCATCCCGGCTCCCTCTTCACCTCCTGGCTCCCCACTTTAGGGCTAAGCTGTCCCGGGGAGGCTGCGTTGCCCAAACGCCAACGCACTCCGGCTCTCGCTGGCTCTTCTGTTCCATCCATTCATCCCTCCATCCATCCATCCATCCATCCATGCTTCCTCTCCTCCTATAGGCTAGCGGAGCATGCCCGATGCGATACCGTGGTGGTTCAGGTCCTTGCCTATAGCTTCCTGTTTTATAAAGCTCCGATCTGAGCGTGTGCTTGTGTATGTGTGTGTGTGCATTTTATCCCTCCCTCCTATCCCTCCCTCTCCCTCTCCCTCTCTCACTCTAATGTGTGATCTGGAAAGCTTATAAAAGCCTGATGTAATCCTTAATGCAGCCCCTGGCTACAAAGACTGGATCTAGTTTCACAGAGAGAGATTCAGAAGCAGAATTCAAAGAGGAAAAAGAGAAGCAAAAAAGTGGGGGGAGAAGAGAGGAGAAGCGAGCAAAGCAGACGAGTGGATTTGAAACAAACATCTCTTTCTGAAGAAGACCCTTCTCGCTCTTCGCTGCTGGGAAAGCTACTCCGAGCCCTGCTCTATGATTTTTCCTTTACGGAGAAGACTCGTTCGTCGGCTTGGATCTAATGATTTACTGGCTTTTAACGGCGTTTTTTCCGCTCTCCTAAGGATTCCTCCTCGGCAAACGGCTTCGTTCTTTGCAGCTCTTCTCTTCCACCTGCTTGTCTGCAGAGACACCAAAGGTTCTCCCTTCCTTTCCCTCCCCACCCCCATTTCTTTTAGTTTTCTTTTCCCTCCCTTTCCCCATTGATCTATACATGTATATATATATATAAGTGCGTATGTATATATATATGTAGAGGCGAGAGTGGAGGGGAGCGGAGGGAGAGCTGTGCCATCCTTCTGGACTTTACTCGCTGCCCAATGTTGGGCTGGTTACCCCTGGATATGTTGCTGGTTTCCATTTGGAATTTGGCAAAGGGAAGAAGGAGGATATAAAACCTGGGTGAGCTCTGCAAGGTAAGGGGCTCCCGGCCATCCTTTCCTTCTTCCTCGGAGGGGAGGGAAGAGAGGAGACGCGACTTCTCCGGGCTGCGCTTTGCTTTGAGTGCAGGGACGGGGTGGGGGGGGATGTCTCTCTTCATCCCCAAGGAAGGCAGCGTTTGGGTACCCGCTCCTCTGCTTTTACCCCTGGAAACAGCACCCGGAGGATGCTTTCATCCCCTCCACTCCGCAATTTGGACTGAAGGAGCATAATCGCTCCCTGCCATGGGAAGTTTTAACTTTCGTGCGTGCGGGTCCTGTGGGCAAACATCAAGAGGAGGTGGAAAATATTGATGTCTGCAGGATGCGGATGGGGGGGAAACGCATTCGTGTCCTAAGGAAAGGAGCTGGGGACCGGGTTGTTGCTGGGGGAGAAGGTAGCCATGGGGAGGGAAAAGGAGCTGGGAATCGCAAAGGGGAGAGAGCTGCAGATAGCCTGCAAAGAGCTGTGAAACATCGGTGCCTTGGGGTCCGGGACTCCTCAGCCTGCAATGTTGGCAAACAAAGTCTCTGAAGGATAAGCAGCCGCTTGCCCCGGGCATGAATCCGTCTTTATCCCAGCTCCTCGCCTTTTCCTTGGTGAGCTGGGGTGTTTGAGGTTGGGGGGGATCCTTGCTTGTGTGGCACCTTCCCAGGGCTGGAGGCGATGGCTGGGGAGGTAATGAGCTGCTAATGTCCCACCCCAAAGGCCATTTATCAGCACTTAGCTTCACACTATAGGGGAAAATTAGCCTTTAGCCTATGTAGAGTGTGGCACAGATACACAAACGCTGCTCCTGGAACGGAGCTCCTGGGGGATGCTGGCACCCAGGCATGGCTCAGCCTTTCTTTGGGGAGGGAAAAGGGGGGGAAGAGAGAGAGGAGTCTCCATCAGGAATGCGTAATTACAAAGCATCTTGTTCTGAATCACCCTGTGTGGGAATGAATCGCGGAATTTGTCTCTCCCTCTTCCCCCACCGCCCCCTTCCCTTTCACGGCCTGACATTCGCTGATGGAGGGTGGCTGTTGATGCATCTTCAGACTTCAGAGAGGTGTTTCAGCCATGGCTCTTGCCAAGGCTGGAAGGAAAAGCAGGGTAAGGGGGAGCAGGTAGAGCTTCCGAAGGGACTTTTCAGCCTGGCTGTGGCCCGGTCCTGGCTCAGAGGAGACATCACTCCCCAGCAATCGAAGGCACGGGCTGCAGATCAACTCTGCAAGGTTGTGACTCATGTCCCTGATCCTGCACTGGACAAGGAAACAACCCCTCTGAATCAGTTGCATAGAGAGGAGGTGGTAGGGAGGGAAGAATCAAGGCAAGGCCAAAGGGATGGAGGGCAAGATATCCCCCTTCCATCCCCAACCACGCCATCCCTTTGGAGCAGGGTTTTCCAAGGCTGAAGCTCAATCCAGCTCCAGAGCGCCAGGGCCAGCTGACAGCTGATGGCTGAGGAAGGAGGAGGAGGGGAAGAGGGGGGTGAGGAAGAGCGAAGCTACTTTGACAGATGCCAAAACCTGCCTGAGCGGCAGAGCGAGGATCACCTCAAAAGCGAGGGTACCAGGAGGGGGTCAAGGTGCGGGGTGCACCTCTCCATCCCCGATACCTGTTGAGTAGCTATAGGTTTGCTCTCGCCTATGCAAAGCCTATGGAAAAGCCATAGGGATGAGCCCCGGGCGCTCCGCGGAGCTGAGCGGCGACCTCTGTCGCGTAGCAGGGAGGGCTGTGTATTAATGATGATGACTCTGCTTTGGCTGGTGCTGAAATATCTGTATTATCTATTATCAGCTGGGAGACGAGGCTGGAGGCTTCGCAGAGCTGGGATCGCATCCAAAGTCCGGGCTGCTAAAGGAAACAAACAACTCCCCGTGCATATTAAGTGGGTCCCTAATTAATTAATGACTCATTAACCTGGGTCCCGCAGTCATTGCTGTGTCCAAGAACCTCGCGGAGGAAGGGGAAGGAGGTTGCGGGGCAGAGCGGGAGAGGTTTTTACCTTCGTAGTGTGCTGAGGAATTGCACCAGCTCGCAGCCAAGCCGCACTGCCAGGGTGGCCACGGGTCTGAGCCAGGCAGGGGCCATTGGGCACACGGGACATGCAGCTTGGTGAGTCTTAGGTGCAGAATAGGGGCACGGAAAGCTCAGGGGTGCTGGACACACACACACCCGTGCTCAGCACTGCATGTTATAGTGGGATCGCGGCGCAGCATCGCTTCTGCTGTAGAGGGTGAAAAGGAAGGCTAGGCAGGAACTGAACGGGGGCAAGGAAGGAGCAGGACTCCTGGTCCTTTCCGTAGCACTCGGGATGCTGTTGCAGAGCTCTAGGAGCAGGAATAGGGGTTTGGACACCCCTTAATCCTCCAGCAAAGGTGGACAGGCACAGGGAAGGACTGACTGCAAAGCAGGAGGGTCTGTTAATAAGCCCTTGTTCCCCTTAATGGGGGAAACGGAGGCAGAGGGACAAGACAGACCCCATACCCGGGCTGAGAAGTGTGCGTGTGCTTTGGGGGGAGACTCCCGAACCCCAACCAGCCCCTCAAGCAGCAGCCAAAGGCAAACCCCATGGCGGAGAAAACACCCCCCCCCCACCCCATTGCTGTGCCACCCCCGGGAGAGCTGCATCGCTCTCTATCTCGCAGGCACCCAGAGAAGGTCTGGGACACACACAAAGACCCTTCCCTCGTATCCAAGCACCCCACAGCCCTCTTTTCCAACCACCCCAAACTTACAGACAACCCCCACCACCACCCACATTCCCCCTTTCCCATGGGATCGGGGCCATCCCCGCTGCTACCCTGGGTGGGAAAGGATGGGAAAGGATGGGGGCACCTCAACATTAGTGTCAGGATCCCCCCTTTACCCAGCAGTTTTCGCTAGAGGGGGGGGGCACGGGGCTTGCGGCGAGCGGCGGGGAGGTGGCGCTCGCAGCCCGGCTATGGTAGCCCGCAGCCCCCGGAGCGCATGGATGCTCGGCGCAGCTCGTTGGAGCGGAGACCCCCGCTTTGCCCCCCTAAAGCCCTCCAAAGAGCCGAACATACACCCCCCCCCTCCCCGCCCCATGGCTTGCGGGAAAGAGCTGCCTCGCACCCGAAACACACTGCTCCATGGGGTTTATTCCCTAGTATACAAATCGCGTGGGCTTCCCCCCGACCCCGGTATTTTTGCCATACCCCCTTACATGTTTTCCCTTTACACTTCTACACTATTTCAGTATCCTTGTGGAAGAATAGACTATTGGGATGCTAAGGGAGTGCAAACAGTGTGTGTGGCTTTTCTCACTCCTATGGTCACGATGGGGTGTGGGGAGGAACCCCCCAGCCCCAAGGGCTTGCTTGGATGCTGTGTGTGAGACATTGCTCCCTGTGAGTGGGGAATGGAATGCCCAAGCGGTCTGAGCCAACCCAAAGTATTGACCAGCAGAGATTTTGCCCATCGTTGCTTTAGGAGAGGGAGGAGAAGGCAATGAAGAGGGGTTCCCGTGGCACCTGCAGATGGCTTTTCCTCCCCCTTTCATTTTTAGGAAGGAGAGGGGGATGCAGTGCTACGATAGACCCAAACCCACCTTCTCCCATAGCTCAAGTGCAGCAGGAAATCCCCTGCCATCGATACCTGTTGCAGGGTATCATCTTGGCTCATTAATTAGCTGCGTTGGTAAATGAATGAGCCAAAGCTTTTCCCTGTGCATGATCCATGCTGCTTGCTACCTTACTAGGATAGGTGCAGAGGGGGAAGAGGATTTTCTTCAAGATGGATGACAGGCTGTCTCTGTAACTAACTCGCCTCCTCCCCTTGAAGAAGAGAATTCACATCCCCAAGCAAGCCTTCAAAGAGAACGGAGCTGGCACCTGGCCTGGAGGTTTGCAGAAGATTGTCTTTCTTGGTGTCGCAGCACATATAGGAACAGCTCAGTGTGGCTGCAAAGTGCAAAGGACTCCTGTGTATCCCAGCACTCGATGCACAGGATGATCCCATGTTCTTCCTATGGCGCCTTCCCTAAATTCTCTGAGCTCTCTGCTTGCTTGAGGTTTGAAGGAGCTGAGATGGAAGAGGGCAGGAGGGGGATGTTTTTGCTTAGGTAAAACTGAGCTAAGGCAAAGGTAACTTGCTGATGGTTGGACTTGATGATCTTAAAGGTCTTTCCCAACCAAGCCGATTCTCTGATTCTGTGATGTCCATCCATATATTTGGGTGGGATGAGGATTTGAGGTTATGAAGAAAGGGTCTGGGGCAGGGTTCTCCTAGCAAAGGTGGGGATAGGGATCTGCTTCTTTGCATCTCAGCTGCTTTGAACCACATATCTGACAGGGAAAGCAGTATCCCATCTGCACTGGAGAGACAGGGACCTCTTTTGAACTGAGAGACACGCTATTTCTTTAGATGTGTGGCTCTTTCAGGTCCCAAATCCTTAGGGAAACAACCCTTTAAGTCCCAAATCACCATGACAGGGAGCTGTAGAAACCTTTATTTCTTCAGGTCAGGACCACCATTAACATACTCTAGCATTGCAGGATAGGGGATCCCATCTACCGTGTGACCCTTCTTAACGCTCCTGTTAACCAAGAGGCAATTTCCCCACAGCACCACACCATCCTTTCCAGTACCTAAAGGGCCTACAGGAAATCTGGAGAGAGACTTTCTATGAGAGCATATAGTGATAGGATAAGAGGGAATGGCATTAAACTGGAAGTGGGGAGATTTAGATTAGATATAAAGAAGTTGTTCTTTACTGTGAGTGCACAGGGTATCCAGAGAAGCTGTGGCTGCCTCATCCCTGGCTGTGTTTAAGGCCAGGTTGAATGGGTCTTGGAGCAACCTGCTCTAGTGTCCCTCTCCATGGCAGGGGGGTAGAACTGGATGAGCTTTAAGGTCCCTTCCAGCCCAAACCATTCTTTGAACCCCAACCCAGCATTGGTAGCATTTTGTTGGAATGTAAGAGACCACCAACTAGAAGGTAAACTTCTTTCTTGAAGAGCAATGTGATATAGAAGCCCATGTGGAGAGCATGCATACCTTTCCTTACATTCACTCCATATGATTGCTGCCCCTTTAATAAGGAACATAGAATCATATAATAGTATCATAGAATGGTTTGGGTTGGAAAGGACCTTAAGATCATCTGGTTCTAACCCTCTGCCATGGGCAGGGGAACCTCACACCAGACTATGTCACCCAAGGCTCTGCCCAACCTTATCTTTGACCACTGCCAGGGATGGAGCATTTACCACTTCTTTGGGTGACCTCTTCCAGTGCTTCATCACCCTCACAGTAAAGAACTTCTTCCTTATACCTAACTTGATGATTTTCAGAATGCTAAGGTTACAAAACACAACGCGACATGTCAAAAAGGAAAAGAAAATAGCATTAAATCAAGTCTTTTCAGAAGTTCCATTTGTCATCACATCTTGGGCTTAGAAATACCTCACGGTGCCTCTTGGAGCGAGGGTTCTGTATTAGTCTGATTATGCTGCAATAATCTGTCATACAGCTCCAGGAAGCTCTCAGGGAATAAGGGGACTGGGAAAGAAAGGAAAAGAAGGATGATGTTGAAAATGAGAGGACTGCTCAATGGGTGACTGTCTCCCACAGGCACCCATCACTGCCACCTTTATGGAAATGTGAATTCTTTATCTCTGTCAGAGAACACGAGAGATTTGCTGATTTTCATTTGTTGGGGGGAATCCCCCCTGCTAATGTTATCAAAATTAAGCTGGGGACTTTTTCTTCTTTTCCTCCTATTCCCTCTGTGCTTTCGTCTGAAATATCCGTTCATAAAACATTGATCAAGGAGCTGGTGATAAATGAGCTGTTGAGACTGCAAAAGCTCTGCTGTGTTTGGTGTCGGGCCTTGTCCCTGGACAATGGGGGTCAGGGGAAGCAAATGGCATTTGGAAGAAGAAGGAAGAGAGACCTTGTAAGGAAATACAGACTTTCTACTCGTTTGGAATAGCTGGGGGTAAAAATTGAAGCAGAGATTCGTAATCTAATGTGTGTTGGTGCATTATGTCAGTATGTTGGTGCACTGAAGTGAATGCATGAAGCAATATACATAAAGTCTGCAAAATCCTGCTTCCAATGAGCATCATAGAATGGTTTGGACTGGAAAGGACCTTAAGATCATGCAGTTCCAACCCCCTGCCATGGGCAGGGACACCTCACACCAGACCATGTCACCTAAGGCTCTGTCCAACCTGTCCTTGAACATTACCAGGCTTGGAGCATTTACCACTTCTTTGGGCACCCTGTGCCAGCCCTTCACCACCCTCACAGTAAAGAGCTTCTTCCTCATACCTGAGCCAGATAGTTTTTAGGGTAGTTGTTTACTCCATGTAGAGCTGCTGCTTGCTGACTTGATTTGGCCTGTGAGGATGGAGGAATCCTGCTTATATTTGGGACACCATTTTGTGCATATCACATGCATGCACCAGTGTATATTATTGCCAACTCTTCTTCTGAACGTCCAGTTTTGGTCAGAGGCAGTCCTTGTGACACCTCATCCTACAGTGTCAGCACTTCCACCTTCATATTCACCTTATCTACTCTGTGTTATCGTGCTGTCTTTGATAGATGGAGATGATCCCTCAGTACTTTGAGCTCAGCTGGCCTATAACAAAGTCCTTGCTGATTGCAAAATGTCGCTTTTCTATTTTCCCTCTGCCAGCTATTAGGACTATCCCATTCCTGGCAGACCTACCTATTCCATATTCATGGAGAGTTAGCATAGCTCTCACTCTGATATTTTCAGGATAGGGGTCATCACAGTTTCCATGCTGGAATTGATCTGGAGCTGAGAGGCTTTGTCTCTATCCCATCTGTGCTCCTGTCTTCTCGTGGACCTCTCAGCTGACTATTTAAGCCTGCAGACACACGAGCCACTGAAAGCTTGGTCTACCCCACACCAAACCCCATGGCTTGATTTTAAGAGATGCTGCAGTGCAGTCCTCGCTGAGGACCAAGACCACTGTAGGGCTGATCTCTTCCACTGCCAAACCACGTGTCTCAGGCCAGGGGTTCAGGTCACATGTCATTGAGACATTGGGTTATCTGCACTTTGTGTTTTCATTTCATATGGGGATGCCTGGCTTCATTCTTCCCCATGGGGCTTCATGCCAGCTGCTCAAATGGACTTGGTCAAACAACCCTTCTTTAAGGATTCTGAAATGAAGGGCACCATCCAAGTAGCCAAGGCATGGATCATTCTTCTTGTGTTTTAACTGTGAATGCATGTCCACCCTAAACTTTCCTCCTGAGTCATGTTTTCTTGTCCTTTTCCAAGCCTTATTATCTTGATACCTTTCTACAAGGAAGGGTCGGCAACTCTCCTGCTCCCTCTGGATCAAAAACATGCTTTTTCAGGAGACCTTGTGTAACGTTTCATCTTGTGGAATGGTCTTTAGTATATAGTCCAGCCCATTTTGATATACAAGTAGATTATGCCTGGGGTAGGAGTCTCATGCTCTGTGTTGTTTAGCAGCAATTTAACAATGGCTATCTCCTGGAAACAAATATCTGCTGGTTCCTGCAAATGGAAGTCGATACACCTTCAGAAGGAAATGTGTCCTTATGGGGTTTTTTGTATTGAAAACCCTGTTGGTAGATTTATTCATTGTTCAGGTTTGTTCCCTTAACAAGTCAGTTATTCATTGGCCATTGCTTGAGGCTATGTGGAATTTATGGTCATAGTCCTGTAATCAGATATTTTGTTATAGAGGGCTTTGCCACTGTGAGAGGTTTGAATAAATCAGTATGCAGCAAAAATTGATCCTCTCACAATCTATTTCTGGACTCAGCTCCTGCTTTAGGAGTATTTTCTCCCTTCTCGAACCATGCTATGAAAACCTTTGTATCTGGCCAGCTCTACCAAAGATATGCATTAGTGCATATGCACTTACATTTATGCATTTCTGCACATGATTTTTTGTTTTGACCATCCTTGAGATGAATTCTGTTGCCATTTCCCAGGTAAAAGACAAACAAAAAGGAAGGAGTTTTCCTCCATCATCTGGAATGTGGAAAGGACTGCTTGAAAAGGCTTTAATCAATTGCCGGTAAAGAAAAGGAAATCTCATTTTGAGTAACCACACTGATGTCTTATGTACTAAAGAGCTTGGTCTGCCAATCTCCCCTTCTCAGATGTTATACAATCTGATCAGCCTTATTGAGCTGAAACAAGGGTTAATTGCTGGCAAAAAGCTCCTCAGCTTAGTGCATACAAAGAATGCAGCAAGGGTGAGCACCTTGGTTTTGGAGCTTAGTGGAAGCTCGCTATATGCTGGCAATGGAAAAGGAATTTGATTCTTATATGAGCCCCAAGAATATCTCTCTCTCTAAAGTTAAAATTACAGCAAGACCTATGATTTTTATGGCAGGAATCAAGGATAGGAGGAGAGAAAAGTCTCTGTAACCTAGCAGCGTGTACAGCTGCTGTCTGTTGGGCCGTCAGTGATGTTAAATGTGGAGATGGCAAAGAAACTCTTCTCTGTGAGCAGGGCTAACAGCCTTGACACATACACTTGGGCTGGAGCTTGGCGGTGATATGATTAGTCAACAGTCTGACATGCTGCCTGCCTTGCAAGTGTTACCTGAGGTAGAGCATCTTTCTAGGGAAACTGATGGCTCTAGTTCTGATTTAAGAAGAGTCCCAGGATCACAGGATCATTTGGGTTGAAAGGGGTCTTAAAGCTCATCCAATTCCAAACCCGTTCCATGAGCAGGGACACCTTCCACTAGAGCACATTGCTCCAAGCCCTGTCCAACGTGACCTTGAGCACTGCCAGGGTAATCTGGAAATGTCTCACCACCCTCATAGTGAAGAACTTCTGTTCAGACCAGGGCATTTAGTGCCTGCTCTGCTCTGGTGAGTGCAGCCAACCCAAATGAGTGTCAGATTTTGTGATAAGGACCATGTGGATTATGTCCATAGCATGTGGGTAAAGAAACACATATGGGAGGAGAGGCCAGTGGGTTTCTGAGTCACATCTCAGTAGGGGCAGCAGATGTGACACAGCACTGCCATTCCAATCACCCATCTTAACACTTGCAGGTCTTCCACAAGGGCAAGTGAAGGAATAAATAAATATGAATGTACTTTTATTGCATATTTTGAATGCTCACAAGAAGTAACATGCACAATGTTCCGTATTTTCTGTCCTGTGTCACTTGCTGGCTCCTGCCAGCTGAGGCTTTTAGATATGTTAGAAGGGATAGCAGTGCTGTAAGGACTTCCAGATCCTCCAGATGGAGGTGATTCTGTTACCAGTGGAGAGATGGTGACAGAAGAGCAGTAAGGCTGAGAGGGCAAGGGGGAAGCTGGGAGAGATCCCAGAAAAACGTCAGTTAGCTGGGGGATCTAGTTAAGTGGGATGCATGGAAACATCAGGAAGGCATCTTTTGCCATGAGAGCTTGCATGCTTATTGATGTACCCAAGGCATCTCTCTGGCACTGCCTGTCCATGGGCAGTGCCTGCAGGGGTGGAAAAACCACTGGAAGGGGATGTTTTGGTAGCAAGCCCCTAGCCGGGATAACCTCATCCAAAGCCTGACCCCCTACCAAGACCAAGGAAGATGGTGGGGTGGGTTGGAAAAGGTGATTTCCAGATATCCCTTATGACCTCAAACATCTGTGACCCTGTGAAAGGGAACTTTTATGCCCCACACTAGACGTAGGTGTCCCAATGCTCTTTATCTGTTTATGGTGAGCCAAAGGCCTGCAAGAAACACTGAAGGATGTTATGAAGGATAAACTCCAAGGAGGGACTGTGTGACATCATCATTTGATATCTCAGAAGGGAGGAAATCTGATGGGAACTGAGGTCTGGGTCTGAAATACAAGCATGTTGTGGTGTTTTGAATGAGAATAAAACCTTTTACTGTGTGGCACAGCCTTAATACCCCTCAAGAAACAGACACTGTCCTTGTCCTTTGTTGGGACAAACTCCTGGTTTGATATCCTTTTGACCTAACCTCTCTTTTGTATTCAAGGACCCTCTTGGTAAGTTCGTAACTCTTTGCCTCTCTGAGTCTTCCACTGATTTTTAGCTGGGCTGTGGCACACCTTACCCTAAGATGTGATACTTGGCTTCCTTTACTTCAGTCACTGAAGCCTTGCTGTGAATAGGTTCCTCTTTTGTCCTGGGAAAAGTTGAGGTTTCAGGTTTGCTCTGCATTTGAGGAGGGTTTTCTGGGACATGTAAGGGGGGAATCCTTCATCACAAGCTTTTTCTTCCTGGTTGTGTGGGGCTGATGGCTGCTGGGTCCTTTCCTTGATTGGTCTAGCTTTTGAGTTCTGATTAATAGTAAAGGTCTTCACAAAAGGACCTCTAAGACCATCTTAGATTGCCTATGAGGATAGTATGAGAATCAACAGCATCAGGTGTGATGCAGGGTGTAGTGCTGGGGATGAGGAAGATGGCTTAGTAAAGCTGGCTGTGATTCCTACCAACTCCCAACATGTACAAGGACGATTTCTTGGTTAGGAGATCCTCTTAAAAGGTTCAGGGGACTAAACCACCTTTCTCTTCCTTGTCTTTAATAGGCTTCAAATATGTTTGCAGAGGAACTCACCATAAGGTTTTCTATTTTGAGCGATGAAGGGAATGTGAGACAAAATAATAATGTTGGTCACCTCCTGTCCCTTACCCACAAGGGTGGTTGGGTCTAAATAGGACTTGACTCTTCCCAGTCCTGGAGCTGGCTCACCAGGCTCTACTTGTGTACAACAGGCAGTGCTGGGGAGTGATAAGAAAGCTTATGCTAAATGCAACTACCATGCACATCTAAACATATTGGATGCTCCACACAATACATGGCTGCCTTTCACATGGACTTGCAAAGTCTTCCTGTAACCTCCTGCACTCTTAAATGAAGTTTATGAACCGTAAGATGCATAGCGAGTTGTGGCCATGTGGTTATTAAAACCCCAGCCTCCCACCTCAAAGTACAACCCAAATGCTGTGCGTGTTCCCTGCTTAATCCTGGACCTCTGAGGTCTCCTTTTAGCTCTAAGCTCTTTTGAAGTTGCTGTTGATTACAGAGCAGACAGCATGATCCCCCTGTGGAAGTTATTTGTAGTTGGGAGAAAGAAGGGAGGAAAAAGAAATCAATCACCCTAGTGCAAATGCCAGCAATGGGGTGGAGAGTTAACGATGCTGCTCAGCCATACTTCCCACTCAGTGGCCCATCCTGCCACTCAGACATCCTTTTCTGTAAGTATTGGTCTGATTGCTGCAACTCCTTAGACAGGCAGAGAAGGAGCAATTGGAAGCAGGCTTTAGCTGTGCAAATTGGCTTCTAGTCGAGAAGGTGACTCTGGTGGTGTAAGTGTTCTGTCCTGCTGCCAAGCCCTCATCAAATACTGGCAGCTGGGGATATGTGTCCATCCTTATTCTCTATTCTTGTGGCAACTGGACTGGCTGTTTCCCAGGTCATCAACAGAGCCAATCATTTGAAGTCATTGTGCTTTATTCCTTACTAATTTATTGACCAATGCTGCGTCTGAGCTTTTACTGATGAGCTCTTTTAAGCTTACATCACTTGATCCCCGTGGGTTGTATGGCACTGAATAAGAGCATGAACAATGTAGAGCTCCTGAGTGCAGAGGGAACTGGTTGGTCAATGGCTTGAACTGAGTGGAAAGTGAGCCATTGGCAGAGGTGAGGTCAACACTGGGTGGTCTTCGGTCTTCGTCTCCAGCACAGTCTTATCCGTCTGAAGCTTCCACAGAGCTGTTGCCATCCCTGAAGTGTGAGTTTCTTTGGACCTTTTCCCAGGTACTCTTGGCCTCAGGAAAACTTGGATTGAGGGTTCAAGAGGTTGGGGGAGTTGGTCACTTTTGCTGCAAGGGGGATCAACTCTTAGCTTCTCCTGATGCTACTGTGGCAGAAACAGTGAGGGCTTGAGGCTAAGAAGAAACAGATATGCAAATAGATGATTTTTTCCCTGTGGAAACCCAATGCAGTTGCAAAGCTTGAGGTTGTTTGAGGGTTTCCTTTTTTTTATTTCTTTGGGGCAAAGAGTCTTGCTTGTGAATCTTGTCTTCCAGACATTCTTGACTTGATCCATTGCAGGTTCTGGGTGGCTGCATTATTTGGGTTTTGCTGTACATTGGTCATAAGTAGCTTTGAAATGGTAACAGCACAAAACTTGGCATTCTTGCACTGGTGTGATAGGTGAGCAGAACATCAGATGGAGGTGGAGGAAAACTGGAGGGCATCAGATCAGTCCAGCCCAGTGCACCAGCTACTGACTGATTAATGCTTGTTTCCCTTTATTTCATAGAATCTATAGCAAAGTCTTGAAAAGTGGTTTAGTTTCACTAAAACATTAACTATCCTTCCCCTTGAAGAAAAGCTCTAGCACTGGCTAATGTTCAAGGCGAAAGAATAGTGAAAACCTGGGTAAAATATGATGCTGTTGTTAGCATAGCAGCTAGTACAGGCTCTGATTGAGGCTGAGAATTGCTGTGCTCTGTAGAATCAAGTTCATTAAGATCTCTTTCCTTCTTATAGCAGGATGGGTTTTACCTGGACACCATGAAAGTTTATTCTCCTTCTAGTTAATCCTTTCAAGGACTTTGTTGTGGTGGCATCTCTAGTGTGGGCAGGGGTATGAATGCTTGCAGATCTGCAGTCAGTGCAACATTGACATCTAATGTTAATCAACAATACACAGAATCATAGAATCACAGAATGGTTTTGGTTGGAAAAGACCTTAAGATCATCCAGTTCAAACCCCTTGCCATGGGCAGGAGGGGCACCTCACACTATACCATGTCACCCAAGGCTCCATCCAACCTGGCCTTGAACACTGCCAGGGATGCAGCATTCACGACTTCTTTGGGAAACCTTTGCCAGTGCCTCACCATCCTCACAGTAAAGAACTTCTTCTTAGTTGAGGTTAATGTGTTGTACAATATAATGTGGCATTGCAGGTGGATTTCCCAACTTAACATTGGCCCACCAGGGCTGCACTCCTGAATCTGCTCTTATTTTTTGAGGGATGCTCATGGCTCACAGGGCAACACCAGTCCAGTGCACACATAGAAGAGATAGGCAAATGTGGTAGGAGTTTCTGTCCAAGTTCCAGTGACTTTCAATAGCTGGGAAGGATCTTGGTTCCTCCTTTGTACTAGTTCTCAGTAATAATGAGGAAATACACCACCGACTTTCCTGAGCATCTGTTTCATTCATGGAGCAAGTGATTTTCTTCACTGTTGTGTTGATTGGAAGTCGCAATGCCTTCAATCCTGTGTTGATTATGTTCCTTGGAGCATTGAGCCTCCTGCAGGCTCTTAGAGCCTATATGCATGAATACCAACCTGAAACTCAGCAGAGTTTTTGAAACCACATTTCCTTGTGAGACAAAGCCTGATAATTTCTGGCCATCCAAAAGCATTCAGGAACATCCTAAATAGTGTCCTCTGGGCTGGACTCCAGTGGTAAGTCTTTTGTATTTCAGATTCTCTTGTATGATTATTGGAGCAGGGAGACGGAGTTCCTACATGAGCAATCAAGGATCTTCCATCCCTTTTTTCTTTGTCACTATGGCTTTTTGCTGAACCCCAGGATACTTTCTAATCCTCATCTCAGGCGGTAATTAGCACACAGCAAAAGAAACAAGAATAAGACACAGGTCCAAAACCTGCTCTGCATTTGTGCAGACAGCTTAATGTTTAGAACACACTCTGATGTGTTTCCAGCCCTGTTTAAGCAGCACTTCCCCATCCCCAGCCTGGCCATGATTCAGAGGACAGCCTGGGACATAAGTCACCTTCTCCTGGCAGGGAAAGGGGTGAAATCCCCATCCATAGAGTTGCTCTGTGTTAATTGTAAGCCAAGGAGCAGAACAGGGGCTGAGCTATGTGGAGATGCCTATCTGGGGGCTCCTTTCTGTACTATAACATCTCACTGCAACAAACAGCCAATTTTATAGGTCTATAGATCACTGGATAAAAACCACATTTACTTCTATGGTAAGGTCACTTTTTAGTTAAAAGGGACAGAATGGATTTAATTTATAAGCCTCTCCAATGTTATGGCTTGCATTTAGAATTGTATCTATTATATAGTGCCAAACACGTAGTCTAAAAATTGATTCCCCCTTTCTTCTCCCTAGATTTGCTGTGTCAGGAGAGTTCTGATTATCCTCCTGTTTGCTTCAAGCTAACAGATAGACTGAGGCAAACCTAAACCTCAGGGATCACATCTGTGACAGCAAAGTGCATGTTTACAGGGAATGAAATTGTTCCAGATCTATTCCTGGGTGGAATGAACATGGAATCATAGAATGGTTTGGGTTGGAAAGGACCTTAAGATCATCCATTTCCAACGCCCTGCCATGGGCAGGGGTACCTCACACTAGTCCATATCACCCAAGGCTCAGTCCAAGCTGGCCTTGAACACTGCCAGGGATGAAACTGTTAACAGCAGATTTCAGGCAAGATAAATAAAGTCCAGAGGAGGTCAAGGAGAAAGCTTTAAAAGGTTTCCAAGGTTCTTAACAGTGGTGAGAATGAGAGTTGGAGACCACTGAGAGAGAGAATTTGGTGATAGCAATATGAAATAGACCAAGGTCTTCACTCAATAGTTGGTTCTGTAACCACACCTCAGCCTTACTTGATATAAGATGCAGAACAATGAACACCAGACAGGAAAAGGTGAGGAAAGTCAGCACTAGAGGCTAGAAGGAATCATTGCAACCTTGTGTCTGAGCTCCTGTGGACAGCAATGGGAAGTTCATCCCATGATGGTTTCACAGATGCTGCGACTTGTGGTAGGAATCAAGTGAACCTTTTGAAGAGATGCCATGTCTTGATTTAGAGGCTTCCGAGCAGTGATAAATGGAGTCATATTAAAGCAAGGGAGACTTGAGGCAGAGGTCTGAAAGGAATAGGAAGACTGTTTCCTTTTTGGAGCATCTCTGTGTCATAGTCCACCCATCAGGAGGGCAGTAACGGAGGGATTTGCTTCCCTCTATTGCAGCAGTATTTCTTGAGTCATAGTTTTCTATCTCTGTGATTAAACTGTGCTCATAAAATTCACAGCAGCCACTCTGGACAAGCTGCTAGCTGCCCTTTAAAGTTGAGGAGGGGAGAAGTGAACCGCATTTGCCTATAAACAGCCCTGGCCATGCTTGAGTGAGTGATTGCAGTAAAACTAGAGCTATAAATAAAGCACATGTGCCGGTGTCCACTATGGAAATCTCCTGAGAAGATGCCATTTGCTTCAGGACTTTAGTAAAATAGCCTTATTTTCAACCTCTATTTATATTAATCAGAGTTTTTTTATGGCTGTTGGAGGTTGTTTCTTGGGCTCGGGGTGGGGGGGAGGGAGAGGTTTTGCTTTAGTGCAGTATGAACATGAGTCGGCTTTATTACGTGCACACAGCCCAGAAAGCAAAGTGTATCCGGGGCTGCATCAAAAAGACCTTGACCAGCAGGTCAAAGGAGGTGATCTTGTCCCTCTACTCTGCTCTTATGATACCCCACATGCAGCAGTGTGTGCAATTCTGCTGTCATCAACATAAGAAGGACATGGAGCTGTTGGAGCAAGTGCAGAGGAGACCATGAGGATGACTGGGGGTGGAGCACCTCCTGTACAAAGACAGGCTGAGAATATTGGGGCTGTTGAGCCTGGAGAAGAGAAGCTGTGTGGAGACCTCAGAGCAGCTTTCCAATGCCTGAAGGGGTCTATAAAGATGCTGGAGAGGGACTCTTCTTCAGAGCTGTAGCAATAGGACAAGGGGTGATGGGTTCAAATTGAAGCAGCAGAAGTTCAGGTTAGATGTAAGGAAGAAGTTCTTTGCTATGAGGATGGCAAAGCACTGGAATGGGTTGCTCTAGGAAGTTGTGAATGCTCCACCCTGGAGGTGTTCAAGGCCAGGTTGGACAGAGCATTGGGCAACATGGTCTAGAGTGAGGTTTCCCTACCCATGGCAGGGAGGTTGGAAATGAATGATCACAAGGTCCTTTCCAACCTAAACCATTCTGTGATTCTATAAGAACAAAGTAGTAGGGGACACCCAGTCCAAAACATCAATGTGAACAAGGTGTTAAGGGACACTTGGACCAAAGATAGCAATCAGCAGTGAGGAGCAAAGCAAGGTTGAGGAGAAACAACACATTCCTTGTATGGGGTCACACCATGGCAGTGGTGGCTGCTCCTTCTGTGGGCTGGAGGCATCCTTCTCCTAAAGCTGCATCGGGGTTAGGTTTAACTGTTCATTGCACCATCTCGTTTCACAGTTGCATAGGCCTCAATGGAGCCATCTGTGTCCTGTGCTGTTCACCTGGTTATGTAACATGGCCGAAATAAAAAAATCTGAAAATGATGAAACTTTTTTCCTTCAAATCTCAACTTGCATAAAAATACATTATTTTTTTTTTCCTTTTTATATTTGGAATTTGAAAAGTTGTCAGCTTGTTCCATCAATGACAGCTGGGATTTTCTTTTGTAATTGCTACTTGTCCTTAATTTTTAGTGTTATCTGTCTTTTATCATTGCATAACTTGAGCAAGTCTGAGTTCACTGAAGAATACAAGATATTATGAGAACTGCCACAAAGGTGTCAGAAGCTGAGAACAGAGCTACATCCAAAATGACCAGGAGATTACCAAACTAATAAGCACAGAATCCAGTCTCCGTGGGGAGTGAAGTATTTGCTTCTGCATCTTTTCTTTTGGTCTCCAAGGAGCTCTGTCTCACTAACAGCAGCATCTTAGAAACTGAAAGGAGCAGTTCACAGGGAATGAAGGTCTCTCTGGCTCTGAAGCCACATTTATCAGCATCCTGGCTGGAAAGGGCATGTCCTTTAAGTTCATTGTGCGTGTGGAGAGTGGGACTGTTATTGTTAGAAGGCTATTTGACTAAAGTTAGACAACTGAAATGCTTCAACAGGAGCTTTGGACTTGAAGGTGAGATTTAAACAAGGGATAAAGGCTGCGAACAGCACCTACATAGAGAAAGATCAAAGAACCTCACCCCTCTGCTGCAAGTGTACATGTGGTACCTATGCTGTAGGGAGTAATGACTGCAGGAGGTATGTGAAGGTGTGATTGAGGCATCATGGGATAATATAGATTGGAGACGATTAGGGGTCATTATATTCAGAGCATCTATTTCTCTGGATTCAGATTTGCTCACATGCAAATTTAAAGGGAGCAGGAGATGGCTCAGCAAATTCCTTTCATCTCAGCTGGTTACCTTCACCTTGCCATCAAGAGGAAAATAAGGCAGGAGGGAAGTAAGTGCATGAAGAAGAGGGTTTTGCCCCCAGTACCATGGTGCCCAGCAATACTCAGAGGTTTACCAGCAGTCTGAGGCTCAGAGAAGGAGGAGGAGGACTCCAGGGTAGCTCAGTAAGGATAGAATAAGGCTGCTATGCTTGGACTACCTGGTTTAAATGTGGCCTGGCTTGTAAATGTCATGATAGACCATATCAGGATGGGCTTGCTCCCTGGGATTTTCCCTGGACCCATAAAATATCTTTATCCTTGAGGATAAGGCATTAGAGATAGAGGGCCTTGAAGTAAAAAAGAGATCACAAGTGGAAAGGAGTCTCTCCTGCCTGCAGAAGTAGTTGTCAGGTCCATAGGCTGTCACATGAGTCCCTGAGCTACTGGAGACTTGAGTGTAAGGTAAGATCAGAAAGCATTCACCTTGTTGCTGATGACTCACCAAATGCCTGAGAGGAAACAGCAAGGAGGCCTCTCACAGGATGGAGAAGCACCTTGACGCAAAGGCCCCATTGCGCTCAGCTCTATAGAAGCTACAGAGATGTGAAGCTGTTTCCATCTCTCTGCATTACAAATAGGACAGAGCTAGAAGGCCACTTCCCAAAGCCAGATGCCTCCCTAGTGACCTCCAACTCACCAGTAGCAGGGAGATTGTCTTGTTACTCCTTTAGGACTGACTATACAGGACAATAATCTTTCTGCTGGCTAGAAACCTCACCTGGGTCTAGCTTTTTGTCAAATGAAGCCTGTCTATTCTCATGGCATCACTAAACATTTTTTCTTCCCCTGATGCTTCCTTCTTACTATTTAAGTATAGCACTGTAATTTCACCTTCCTTCTGCAAGATCAAACGAACCAGTTTCTTCTTGTAAGTCCTGTGTTCTCCTGGCCATCTTAGTGATCTTTCTGTGTAACCTTGTCCTACTGGATTCATCTTTCTTGAAGCTGAGCACAAGAAATTGATAGAATGTTTTAGACATGACTAAAGATAGTGCCTTCTCTCTATTTGGAAGCCTGGAAGTATCTCTCTCAGTTCATTATAGATGGATATATTGCTTTCTGCACAGCCCTGTTGCATGCACCCACAACGTGTATCTTGTACTTTTTTCTGCTCCATAGGAATCAACTTTACTCTTTCATATCATCTAGCTTAGGAATGCCTCCATTATCTAAATGTGACAGTGTTATACTTGCATTGCACCTGCAGAAACCGAGGCAAGGCAAAAACTGGCTTTCCCTCCACTAAGGAGGTTGTGAACCTGTCTGTAAACACTACTAAGGAGAGAGGCTCCATCAGCACCCTACTGCAGTGGGCATCAAGGCTTTTCTCTGGCCGTGATTTCCCTCTGATGTGATGAAGTCGAGGTTCAGATGCCTCCCTGTGGGCAAAGGCTGCCTCTTCCAGGCAGGCATTATTCTAAGGAGTCTGGTTGTTTTTCCTGCTCCTCAGCCTACATCCCCCCCTCCCTCCTTTGCCGGGCTGGGGATGAATGGGAAGAGAGAGGCTCTGAGTGGACTCTGTTCTCCATTGCCAGTCGCTGCTGAATTTCAAATACCTCCCCAAACAAAACCCAAACAAGCAGCCCCTTGTGTTCTTCTATCTCCTCTCTCTTTGGCCTTAGTCACCAGGCTTGGCAGCACCACTGCTCTTCTGCAGCTCGTCACATGCGAGGCAGGGAGGATGGGCTGCTTTCTCCTTCTTCTTTTCCCTTTTGGGGTCTAAAACAACAGAACCCTTTGCCTTGTTTGATTTGCTGGGTCAGGAGGGAGCAGGGATAGAGGAGGACGAGGATGTAAACCTCTTTTGCAGGGTGTTTGGTCAGCAGCAAGGTGAGGGTTTGTATCTTCAGAAGGATGACCGTCAGTGCCCGTTCTAGTCCTGTGCATCTTTCATGCTAGTGATGTCTGCTATCCTCCTTGTAGAGGGCAATGGGAAGGTGCAGGCTGCTCAGAGACGGAGGGAGACAACAAGGACAGAGGCTCCCTCATGTCCCAGAGGGATTCACGTGCTGACAGAGTTGTGCCAGCTGCAGAAATCAGCCAATGCAACTGGTTCAGCTTATGTACTAAATGCAGTTAATAGAGAAAGGGAACAGTGGGACAAATCCATCTGGGTGCTGCACTTAGGCTAGGGTGCTCATCTCGAGGTGTATGGGTGGATGCTGTCCTCCTAGCACTTGAGTGGGGATGACAGGAGAGGGGAACAGAAAAATACAGATCCTGATTACCTCTGCACTGCTGCTCTCCAAAGAAGCCTGGCAGTCATAGGGAGAAGGCAAAGCAATTCATGTGATCAGAGCAGAAGGTGTTTTAGGGCTCTTGAAGCCTCTAAACTCCCTCTACTCATGCTCCAAGACAGAACTTGAACTCCTTTGCACTGCAAGGGGAAAGGTCTCTCTGGACAACGTAGTGGGGTCAAAGCTGTTGCAGACTGAGTCAGCTCCTTATAACCTATTGATTTTCAGCAAGCCAAGAATGATAGACTGGGACAGTGTAGTCTGTTTTGTGCCCCTCGAAAAAGGGGATGTGTGAGGATTTAGCACCATTTCTTTATCTTCCATCTTAGACCAGAGAAGCTCTCTGTGCAAACCTCACTCAGGATGCACTGTGAGTATTTGGCAGCATATTGCAGTATTGCTCGCTCTACTGTGCACAGGCACAGGTCTCAGTTCAGCCCAGCTTTCACTGGATGAGAGGGGCAGCTCATCCTGGCAGCTTGCTTGGTGTGTGCTGACTTTAAATGGCAGGACATGACTCCTTTGCTTGTGATAAGGGATATTAACTCCTGACCTAAATAGTGCACAAGAGACCCAACGCTTATGGAAAGCTTATTCCATTGGTCCAAGTAAAAGCCAGCCAACTTCTCCCTGTGAGCTATCGACCAGAAAGAGAAAATCATTAATAGCCATAGATTGCCTTTGCGGAAGAGCTTAAGTGATAGCTGGTGCCTTGCAAACTCATGGCATGAATCAGGAGAAAGGAAGCTGACTCCGTCTTGTGGGTAAATGCGAGTCTTATGCAAGGCTCATCATTGGTGCTTCTTTATGGGAAAGCCAGCATCCAAGGTACTGTTGCTGTTGCTACCCACCACTGCTGAATAGCTGATGGGGCTGTCAGAGAGCACACAAGCCAGGTGTAATTGTGTGGTTTGTGCTAAACCCAGATTTCTCAGCTAAGTGCAGGAGTCCTTGGGTAAGATTTGATAGCCTCATTCTGTGTGGGGACAAGTTACATTAATGTAAGTGTCTCTTCCGGCATTTTTTATATATATATATAAAAAACTACATATATATAATACGTATATATTATATATATAAGCATTTATATATATATAAAATATATATTCAAAATAAAAAAATAGAAGCTGTTTCATGCAGAATTACCTTGCCTTAGTACCATCCCCGTGTTTCCTTCAAGCAGAAGGAATGATCCTAAGAAACTCCTTGAGAACGCTGCTTTGTACAAGTTGATTTCTGCATCTCTTACTATGTATCTAACACTGATTTGCTGGGCTGAGCTGCTGCCTTTAACTGTGCGATGCTCTACTGCTTTTTGAAAGGGTTTGGCTTTTTCCAGTTATAATCAATACTCAGATTTTTAAGAGGGAGCTCCTGTTAATATATCTCCTTATTTATTCCTACATCTGATCTTTATAGCTAACTATATACATGAAATAAGGAACACCTCCAGCTGGGAGCAGTATGTAAGGAGTCTTTTACTGCTAGGCAACCACTTCACATCCAAGGCTGCAAATTGTTACTCAGTCTATGACAGCTCTCTTAACCCCTGAGCTCTTCTGCTGAAACTGGGAAACAAGAAGCATTTATAAATGAAGGTGAATCCAACTTGTTCCAGGCACAAAGTTAAAATCTTTACAGTGTGCATGCTCTCCAAAAGGACTATGGAAAAATTAGAGAGAAAGGTGGTCAGAATTGATAAAAATAATAGCGTTAGTAATAATAATAATGACAACAGTAATGACAATAATAATAGGATAATAATGATGATAGCAGTAATAATAACAATCAAATACCACATTAATTTATTTTCCTTCTTTCCTTCCTTCTTTCCTTCCTTCCTTCCTTCCTTTTTGACTTCCTTCCTTATTTCCTTCCTTCCTGTCCATTAGAAAAAGATTTTGATTTTCTGTGAGCAAATTTGTTCATTCATAGCAGCTTATCTCAGAACAAATTTTTACTGATTTTTGCTAAACTCTCTTTTGCTGCCATATATTTCTGATCCTTTCAGTTGAATCCTAGATCAATTTATAGTTGATAAAATATAGATCATGAATCATGGTCATCTCACTTATAGACTGGTTTGAGTAAATCCATATATATTATAGAATTATAGAATTACAGAATCGTAAAATCACAGAATGGTTTGGGTTGGAAAGGACCTTAAGATTATCCAGTTCCAACCTCCTGCCATCAGGAAGGACACCTCACACTAGATCATGCTGCCCAAGGCTCTGTCCAAGCTGGCCTTGAACACTGCCAAGGATGGAGCATTTACCACTTCTCTAGGCATCCTGTGCCAACACCACAGCACCTGCACAGGAGATGATGAGAAATTGAGATCCCCCAATCTCTATCCATGTCCTCATCACCAGCAGGAGACCTTGTGAAATTAAACTGTTGATCTACAGGTCCTGTGATGATGAACACTTTTCCAAATGCTTCACTAAGCATCAAAGTATTAATGAGTAACCCACATGATCAGCTACCAGCAACAAAGGAGAAGAAGTGACACTTTATTACTCTTCCAGCTTCAAATCTGTTGCCTGTTCCTCCTCCTACCTCCAACTAAGGCGTACCAAGTTAATGAAATCTGGACATTCCCCATCTGTACAAAGATATGGTGGTCCAAGGATGAGAATGGCTGGGATTATAAGGAATTGAGGAGGTTTGCAGGAAATATTGTTGACTGCATGAGAATCAATTTCTGAAAATGGGATATGGAAAAAACTTCCTGGATTTATCTAAAACATATGAAAAACTGTGTCGAGGCATAAGCTGCAGAGCTGTGACAACAGCATTTATCATGCAGATCACTGCACTTCTGCTTTTCCCTCTACCTGAAAAAGGAGATTCTCTTTCACTACAGTGACTTCTCCATTATCTACAGCTCGAAGGTAAAAACTAGATGCTTTTATCCTAAATGGCTTGACTGCTGTCCTAAACAGCCTTACTGCTAAAACTGAATGTGTGAAGATTAAAAGCACTGCTTAAAGGTTACTTAGATTACTAATTACTATTTGTCGTTTATGGCCAATCAGAGTGTGAAGAATGACTTTGTATCTTTTCCTCCCATGACCTCTACTAGTGAGTCCCAGTGGCTCCTTACTCTTATAAGGGATTTTTCCTTCTATCATCTTGAATAACTACCCTTCTAATTTCCTGGACTATCAGCCAGAAATGTTGAAGTTCTTGTGTGTTACTTTTCTTCTTGGTGTGCATTTGTGATGTTCAGCATGTTGGTTGATGAGAAACGGAACAAAAACTGGCTTCAATATGTGCTTACAGCTCAGAAAGCAACTGCATCCTGGGCTGCATCAAAAGGAGCCTGACCAGCAGGTTGTAGGAGGTGATCCTGCCCCTCTACTCTGCTCTAGCAGCACTGCGTGCAGTTCTGGTTTCCTCAACATAAGAAAGACATGGAGATGTTGGAGCAAGTCCAGAGGAGGCCACAAGGATGCTCAGGGGCTGGAGCACCTCCCATATGGGGAGAGGTGGAGAACACTGGGGCTGTTCAACCTGAAGAAATGCTGTATGGAGACCTTATAGCAGCTTCCAGTGTCTGAAGGGGGCTTATAAGGGTGATGGAGAGGGACTCTTCATCAGGGACTGCAGTGATAGGACAAGGGGTGATGAGTTCAAATTGAAACAGGGGAAGTTCAGGTTGGATATAAGGAAGAAGTTTTTTGCATGAGAATGCTGAGACATTGGCACAGGGTCCCCAGAGAAGTGGCGAACGCTCCATTCCTGGAAGTGTTCAAGGCCAGATTGGACTGAGCCTTGGGAGACATGGTCTGGTGTGAGACATCCCTGCCCATGGCAGGGGGTTGGAACTGGATGATCTTAAGGTCCTTTCCAACCTAAACCATTCTGTGGTGCTATGATTTGTTTGCTGGGTTAGGGAAACCCAATGCACACTAGAAACCTTGCTAGATCTTAATCTTTTTCACTTGTATGGTAAAGGCACCATCTTTTCCTTGCTCACCTAAATAGAGGTTTCCACACCCATATAAGCAAAATCACAAGAGTTCCATATAAAGCATCTGTTGTCCTGAAAAAAAAATCCACATGGAAAAGATGAGTTATCTCACTTCTCATCAGATGATTATGTGCTTCTGCTCCAAGACTTCCAACTCCCACACTTATGAAAGGTGTTTTATAGCAAGCATCAAAGTTGAGCAAGGGAATTTAGAACCAGATTTTGATCAGTACTCTCTTTCTAAGGCAAGATTCTCCATGAACTCAAAGTACTTGGAAGGATAACTCATGGATGCCACTGGCTAGCTATAACTTTTATGTGTCTCTATTGGGTAGCATTGACCTCTGGCTGAAAGCTTGATAAGAAGAGATGACTTTGGAATTTATAGCAACTTATTATTGTCCATTTGAGCATCCCTCTGCACATTGCTTTCAGGTAATCATTTCCTTATGGGTGGCTAAAATCAGCTAAAAGCCACGGCTGCAGTTCCAGTATCCCTGAGCTGCTGTTAATGTTGATAGCCTCAGTTATATGTGCCCAGGTAGTTCTAGAGGAGAAGCATAGGTCCAACTTTGGCCTCTTGTCATCATGAAGGTAGATTAATACAGCTTCTCCATGGAGTTACAGGCTGATTGTATCTTATTCAGGTGCCTCCCCATGCACTCAAGGGACATCTAAGTAAATCACTGGTAAGCACATAGTTACAGGTCCTTCTGAGAAGCATTATAAACGCATGGATGCCTTGGAAACCCTGCAGCCTACATACCAAAACTACAAAGGACTTCCCCAACAATGTCCCCACATCACATTTGTGTCACTGAGTTTGTCTACCAAATGGTCTCCTTGATCCACCCCTTTTCTTTAGGACATCTCTCCCCATTCCGTCTGCAGAAAGGGGAACTGTTTCAAGTCGATGTATCCTTGGAGCTGAAAGCAGCTTCAAACCTCTTGTGTCTTCTGCCACAGCAATTTCTGTGCTTTAAGGCCTCCAAGGATGCTGAGGATCCTTCAAAACATTACAGCCAATTTATTTCCCTTGCAAGAAATAGGTGTCCTGGATGAAGAACGGGAAAAGATGCCAGATTGGATGGAGAATAGGGAGTGACACAGACAAGAGATTTGATAGTTCTGTTTTTGCCTACAGCTGTCTCAGGGTTTGAGTCCCTCATGTAAATTGTGAGCAGGGAAATAAGAGAAGAGCTTTTTTTCGGGTCCCAGTGGTGACAAGAGGAACAGAAGCTCTTGAAGGTTGCCAGAATGCTGACATTTGATCAGCAGTGGTAATGGAAAATTACTGATCTTGACCTCCTCTGGCACAGCAGAGGATGTACCAGCATGTAACCATCCCAGGGGAGAGGAGCTGTGACTGCACCTGCCTCTAAAGGGCAATGAGAGGACAAACCTCAAGGAGGGATGGAATTCCTGATGCTGCCAGGCCAGGCTGTGTCCTGTTGTATTCATGTGGGGTCAATGGGATGCTCTGTACTGAAGTCTGAATATCCCTTCTGAGATAAACCCTCTTTCATGATGATTGCTTTGGACCCATCTGCCCACTATGTGCTAAATGTAATTTATCTCCTTTTTAGTTATCTTTATTAGTCCTTCCCAGTCACTTTAGAACGAGTTGGGTTCAACTTTATACTCAGAAAAGTGGAGAATCAAAACTGTCTTTCCTGTCCTAATACAGCTAGAGCTGTTCCAATCAATGCTTTAAACAATTGGCATGAAGAGAAAGAATTCCTTACTACATTTAAGAGAGTGTCTCATTCCTGAGTAAACCCTCAGAAACATCTATTTCACAGCATCTCTCTCCACATTTATCACTGATAAAGTTTATTTTTGTCTATAAAATCACACCACACATCCCCATGTTGGTACTCTTCAAGGTATATATGCAGTTACTGCATGTGGCCGTCGATTTAAATGAACCTCTGACCCATTCTTTCACACTCTGACTGTGGGCTCTTCTCTGATCTGGGTTTTCCTTGTGATTGCACTCATCAGTGGCCTTTTTGTGACTGTGAAGACAAAAGATATGTAGTAATAAGCCCAGGAAGTCAGAAGCAAGCTGCTCTATTCCTCCTAAGCCCCATGCTCGTCACTGAGCTCAAGAAACAATCAGTGGATTGCCTTCAGTGTGAGGAGGCTGAAACAGAGCAGCAGTGGAATTAGAAGGGTTTAGGGGCATTAGAATAATTGGCGGTGCTAATTTCCTATGTTGGAGACTTCTAGCTGAGTGAAGACACTACAAGATGCTGGTCTCTGTGGAGAGAGATGCACCTCAGAGCAAAAGAAGTAGCTGGATGATGCTTAGGAGTACTAAAGAGATAGAGGATTTAGTGGCAATAGAAAAGGACCACACTGCAGTAAGAGCTGTGGCTTTGGTATTAGGTGGAAGAAATGCACTTTTTATGTTTTTATAAAATTATATATGCATAATTCTATATATGTGCATAATTATATACATAAATTATATATAAAAATACATGACAATAATTTGGTAGAAAGTGGCAATCCAGGGTGAAGGTAGAGGGGACAGAGGATCTTCATGTGGAACTTGAATTGGGAAGGGAGGGAGGAGGTACCACTGTGTTTTCTTGACATCTGGGGAAAGATAAGTAAACCTCTGCCCTGTTTTGCCTGTGAGGAAGGTATGTAACTTGCTGAGACTATCTGACACCCTGTGAGCACATTGAACTCAGCCATAAACTGAGAACAAGGGCATACAAGGGCACATCTCTGTACTGAGGCCACCAGACATCAGAGCTTGAACAAAGACCGTGAAGAGAAAATGTGTTGGGACTGGAAAGAAAGAGTAAGAGTAAAATAGTTGAGGGAAAGGGTTTATAGTATCCATGGGCGGGATGGTTCTGTAGCCTTCATTAAGAGGTTGAAGGAGTTCTGCTGCTGATGGTGAGAAATAAGTGGGCTCCTTAAGGATGACCCAGCATCTGAATTGTTTAGACAGAGTGAAATACATCTTTCCTTGGACAAGGACAGCACATATAATATGGGACCTGCAAGTCCTTTCCCATTTCAGTGTTCCTGACTCTTGGACTGATGCGTTCCCCTTCTGTTGCATGCAAAGATGACTTGTGCTAAAGGAAGCTCTTTATCTATTGCTTGCCTTTCCACCACAATGTTCTATGCTCAAAAGCCTCCACTGTAGTTAAGATGAATGAACAGGAGCTTTGGAGACTGATTATGGGCTGGACTGCTGAGTCTCAAAGCGACATCAGAAGCTTTCTCAGCTGACTGCTTGGTTTGTCTTGCCCTTGTGTAGAGAAACTCTATCCATCAGGATAGGCTTTCACTGCTATGACTCAGACCTAAGATTTTTAAGCGTCCCACCATTCCTCTTGTTCTCTTAATGTGGGGCATTGCAGTCTTGCAGCTTGCAGGTTTTACTTCTAAGAGAAAAACAGAATTTGAGGGCTTCTTGTGTAGGACAAACCAAATTCTTAGTGGGTCCTCCATAGCTGTATGGTGACAATTGTAGGGGAGCCCACAGCTTTTAACCTTCTAGCTCTTTGAGTGTATTTTTCCTTTTAGTACTAAGGGAAGTAGAATCTTCCTTGCTAGCCATTGTCACCTGGCCCCCAGGATTGCGCCTATGACCTCCTCACACTTAGAGTCATAGAATCATAGAATGGTTTGAGTTGGAAAGGACCTTAGAGTCATCCAGTTCCAACCTCCTGCCATGGGCAGGGACACCTCACACCAGACCATGACACCCAAAGCTCTGTCCAACCTGGCCTTGAACACTTCCAGGGATGGAGCATTTATGGCTTCTCTGGGAACCCTGAGCCAGCACCTCACCACCCTCACATCAAAGAACTTCTGCCTTATCTCCAACCTAAACTTCCTCTTCTTCAGTTTGAAACCATCACCCCTTGTCTTATCACTAGAGACCCTGATGAAGAGTCCTTCTCCAGCATCCTCGTAGCCCCCTTCAGACACTGGAATCTGCTCTGGGGTCTCCACATAGCTTCTCTTCTTCAGGCTGAACAGCCTCAACTTTCTCAGCCTATCTTCATAAGGGAGGTGCTCCAGTCCCCTGATCATCCTCGTGGCCCTCCTCTGCACTTGTT
>JASSUY010010417.1:0-33655 GCA_032466535.1 Forpus xanthops
ACTGTAAGGGTGGTGAGGCACTGGAATGGGTTGCCCAGGGAAGCTGTGAATGCTCCATCACTGGTGGTGTTCAAGGCTGGGTTGGACATCGCTTTGGGTGGCATGATTTAGTGGGGGGTTGGAACTAGATGATCTTAAGGTCCTTTCCAACCCTAACTATTTTATGATTCTATGATTCTAAAGCAGAATCTAATTTGAAATTGAAACATACACTGAGACACTTAGGAAATCCATCTTTAAAAGATCTAACCTCAGGTATGGAGATGTCACCTTTAAAACCTTCATCCCTACTTATGAAAGAACGGAGTAACACCAAAGTAGTTTACTACAATTAAACAAGACACTTGATTCTCAGACCTGTGCTACAATCACATCAAACTGCTTGTTTTAGTCATCTCATTTATATACTCAAAATAGTGCCAGGTACTGTAATATTTTGTACAATATACCCATGAATTAGAGAAGTACTCCTGTTTCATAGACAAGAAAACTATTTAAGACACCAGAACCACATAGATAAACTCACTCACGAAGCAGGCCAGCAACTGTTCTCTGGCACTGTAGCCAAATCAAATGAAACAGCTTGTACATACCCTCTTCCCATAAAAAAAACAACCCACAAAACAACAAACCAACCAAAACCCACAAAAAAAAAAAACAAAACAAAACAAAACAGAAAACCAGAAAAAACCAATCAAATAACCCCACAACAGCAGCAAGAAAACCCAAATCCAAACCAACCAGCCCACATTACTTTGGCCATCCTGCCATTTGGAAACCATCCCATCATTTTCTGTGCATCAAGTATAGACAAGTATACATTGTATGTACCCCTCAAGTCAATGATCTGACCTGGGTTAGTTCACTAGTACAGGGGTAGCCAAAGGTTGCCATTCATATTGTCAAACTAGTAGTCAACAAATCACATTTATAGCCAACTAGTCACCTAGACTTCCACTACAGATCAAGACGGGCATTAGTGAGTGAAGACAGGCGAGCATGTTCAGGAAAGCAACCCATCCCACCATAAATCCGTCAGTTCCAGAGGGCAGTTTATCCAGTGTCTCGTTCGGTTGGCTATAAAAGGAATCTACACAGCTAATATAGGCAGCAGAACAGACTAAACTTAGTGATGTAAATAGCCTCTGAACACACAGAAGATGCACAGCAAAGCAAAGCCGAACTTTGCTGTTTATCCTAATTAGTCTTAGAATTGTATTGCATTTCACCCCAATTAGATGCAGGAAACAGTATACAAAAACACTTGCCTTTCAGTGCGCTCTGTCCCCAGCTGTCTTTTGGTCATATCCAGTTCCAACTGTAGTTGAGCTGCTCTGTTTCTGAGCTGAGTAATATCTTGACTCTGTACAGCACTGTAAACCCCATATCCTTTAATTAGATAGTAACATAATCCTCCAGGTATGTTAAGAAATTATCCAGAATTAAAAAGGGCAACTGTACCATCCAAATGAGATCAAGAACATTTTTTGAGTGAAATATAACACTACACAGAAAAGTCTGTTAGAGTATAGCTGAGGAATCAGAAGAAGGTTTCTGGTATTTTCTGCTTTTACGGTAACCAACATACATTGGCCATTTGAAAATGCAGCTAGATATAAACCTGTATCTGTTTGCCTATACAATTGGGAAGAATGAAAAAAGAACTCTGCAATATTCTCCTGGTCATTTACTCACAGTTTATCTTCTGCTGCAGAAAGCTGGTCCTTGAGCAACTGAATTGTAGAGTCTTTTTCTTGCTTTGCTAGCTGTGACTGAAGTTCTTTCTCACGACTTGACACAAGCAAAGATTCCAGGTCTTTCATAGCTGCTCTTTCATTCCCCAGTTGTTTTCTCAGCAGCTCTATTTCAGAATAGGATGACTTACACTTCCTCTGCAGCTAAACAAATATTTAAAATTTTTATATTTATATTAATTAAGATAACTGGATATTATAATAAAAATTAAAAAATTAAAAAAAAAAAAAAAAAAAAAAGAGGAAGTCTGGAATCAATGACCAAAATTTGCCCTCACTCTAAGATGAATAATTAGTGTTATATCTGCCCTCAGTCAAAATCCTGTGTCAGATTTATAAATTCACCCAATGCATATATCTGAATATAAATGCATTTGATACTAATGACAAAATAGTATGAAATATATGGATCAATGGATTCTGTAGACAGAGTCATTAAAGAAGTTTTACATTTTGCTGAGGCAAAGTGCAGGAAATGACACCTGGTATAACAAATCAATATCTGCATTTTGTATGTGAACTATTTGTGTGTTCAAACAAACAAGATATGAGAGAATCAGGTCATAGGCCAAGGGGAGAGAAAATATTTTTCACTTTTCAAAGCAAAACTTGAACTTTTTGTGCACTAAACTAAAAGGTTTCCTCAGTCTGAAAGATTAAATTTTCTGTCAATCAAAAATCTAGTTATTTTGCCTATAAACAATTTTGATATTCTGTGCTTGTATTTCTGTCATGAGTTCAGCAGCAGCAGTCATTTTTCTCTTTCGTAGTAGCTGGTTTTTATAATTTTCAGCTTGGGAACAGTGAAACTACTGCATTGGAATACTATGTAAAATAAAAGCCTTATCTGAAGGTTATACACAGCTGATAAAACTCTGCTGTTTGAAAGGTATGAAAAAATTAGCAGCTTTAACCATGGTGTTTGAACAAGGCATGGAGGTTAAAAAAGACTGCTAGAAGTCTGTAAAGAACAAGAAACTCAGCTGGAACAGAAGATGAATGGGACAGTGACAGAATCATACTGGAAATATCTAAGTAATCTGAGTATATATGAACAATTTTTCAGAGTCTATCCAAGCTGAGTTTTTAAAAATTGCCTATCAGGTGCTAATTTTGTAGGTTTTGTAAAAATGTAAGCTCAACAGAAATTGATTTTCAGGGAAAATTAAGGAAATTTATTAAAGAGATACCGATACTTACTAAAATAGTCAAGTATTTTAAAATTCATGTCAAATTTCTTTGCTAATGAACTACTTCAGCTATTCTGCTTCCTTAGTGACTAAATGTAAAATCTGAGATATCTTTCAGGATGACCTAGATGGTATTTGAGGTCCCTTCCAACCCAAACCATTCTATGATTCTATGAAATCTCTATTCATTTGGGGTTCACTGTACAAACTAGGACCATGTACCAGTTTTATTATATTTTTTTAAATATCAAGCTGCCACACAATCTTCATGCGTTGTTTTACTACTGTTATGTTCTTATTCACTTTCTAAACAGCAGCAGTTTAGTACCTTTTGAGTATCTGTTGTGCATGGCTAGCCCTCCTAGCCTAAATGATATTCAGGAAGCAGAGATAATCTGAAAAAAAACCTGTAACATTTGAAAACCAGATGATAGCTTATATGTTTGTAATGTATTTCTAAAGCCATGCTGTGCATTTCTTTCCAAGTTCTGCACATTTTCAGGTGGGAAGAGGCTCTTTGGGACATCTAAAGCAGTGAAAAGAAGGTTGAAAATGCAGAAGCAAGAAGAGAAGTGACAGAAATGTAAAGGTGGTAAAGCACTAGGTATGTTTCAGGTATACTGTTGCAGGAGTTGCGTGCAACATTATGCCTTCAGTCATTCCACACATGAGAGCACTTTATAATTTATATTGTATATTTATTTCCTTGAAATATGCAGCTACTTTTAAAGACTTTTTTCCAAGTGTGACTGGTGGAGTTCTAGTCATGTCATGAAATAAACAGTACAGCTTATTGTTGCAAATATCTCTAAATATGAGAAGTGGCATTATTAAACAGTTGCAGGCTTAAAATACTACCAGATCATTTCACTATGATCTATGAACTATGGAAAGAACAATTTCAACTTACTTGCTCCATCACTCTTTCAAGGGACTCCACTTTCTCTTTCAACCTGCAGTTCTCAGACTCTGTACTGACCAGTACCAGTCTAACAGAGCTAAAGTCAGCTTCTGCTTGATGGCATTTTGCTTCCCAACTTTGTCTTTGTTCATGGGCTTTGTGGTAATTCTCCAAAAGTTCACAGTTGTCTCTCTCCTAACACATAAAGTTTGTTTAATAATTTACAGTAAGCTTCACAAAATAGGGATATGCACAGATCTACAGGTATGACATGATATTGGATATTCTCTTTCCACTGAAAACTGCCATTTAGCCAAAACATTAAGAGACTTTTCAGGAACCAGTGTTTTGTTCAAGATGGCCACATTTTAATGCTCAAAAGACATCTGTTAAAAATGGCTAGATTAATACTACAAATATGATGTATACAAATATACTGCAAAATTATCTTTTTAAATTAATCTCATATGATAATAAAGACAAGAATTCCAAGTCTTTGCATTATTCACTACCTGCATTTTTAACTTTAATAAACACACACATGTATATATACGTATGTGTGTATGTATATAAAACCACAACTAAATATACTGCATTATTTGTATGATGTGAAAAAAGCTAAGAAAATGTATTTAATAAATCCATATTAGTAGAATGCAACCGAGTTTTGGTTAGGAAGCAAATTCTTCCATAGAGATATTGTTAAAAATTCAGTTTTAGTTAAACCAACAGCTTTTATTAACAGGTTTAATCCATATACTCACTTTAGACTTCAGTACATCCTTCAGCCTGACAATATCTGTGTTTAAATCTTGCACTTTCAACTTCGTATTATCAAGCTCATTTTGGTACTTTGCCAGGTTTTTGTATAGTACCTACGAAGAAAGATTTGTTTCATAATGTATAGTGTTTGTACCTTTAAAAAAAATAGCATTAGTGCATATCTAATGCCTATGGCTTTATTATCTCATTAAAGGGTATATTAAAACTAAACCATGTATATTTCATTAAATAAAATTTGCATTTGTTAAAAATACTTTGTTTCTTTGACTTACAAATAATGTGAAATCTTCTTAAGAAGAAAAATGCCAATAAATGAATGTAGCAGTCAAGAAGGAAAATACAGATGGTTTATGTAGGAGCTAGATGGTCATAACGAAGGAGCTGGTCCCATTTAAGGAGCAGGGGCTCAGACTCAACTCCCTCTCTTTTACATGTTAGTCTCTCAAAAGCCCACATCTGAAAAAGCAGAAGACAGCTAAAAGAAATAAATTACCTAATTAAGTGGTTATCTCATAATTGGGAGAAATAAAGGCACAAGTATGAGAAGAAAGGACAGGACTATTGCTTCAGAATAAGAACAGAAAGAGGAAAAAACTGCAGAAAGGCTATCCTGAACTGCACTGTTCAGAAACTTTTTATTCCTTACAAAATTACTAGAACACTCAACTGCATGAACTGGGGGATGGTGTGGAGGGGCTGTGTGTGAAGGCTATGGAGAAACCTCTATTCCTGCTGAAAAAAAAAGCTGTCAGTTTTTGAGAAAGGTACTCTGGAAGTCTCTGAACTTTTCCAGTAAGCCCCAGTGAAGAAATAAGAATGCTGCTTTAAATACTTCAAGTGTCACCTAAATTAATGGAAGCACCTGGAGGAACAAATACATACTATAGAGACAAGCCTATTAAAAAGTAATTGAACCTGTGAGGCTAAGACATTTTTGTTCCTAACTGCTTCTTAAAGCATTCAGACATTACAAAAAAAAGCATAAAACTTTCAAAAGTAGGTAAAAGCAACAGGAGGCTGTGTTTTGTACCAGCTGACTTCATCAGTATCAACTGTGATTCTGAGAGAAGGTAAAGAATAGTGATTCCCTGGAGTACCTTTGGTGGTGAAAGCAACTATGAACCTTGTCTTCTCTAGGGTACTCAAAGAGGCGCCAGAGAGAAATTATTAGTATGTTTGAGAGAATAGTTATTTAGAATGAATTGTCTCACCTAACTTTTGCAGTGCAGAATTAGGCACCTGATCTAGCTAGCTATGCTTCCTCTGTAATGAAGGGATCCAGACAGGTAAAATGAATAACTTTAAAAACTGATGGGATGGGGTAAATCTCCTTCTGGAGGACTTTTCTTCACTTAAAGGAAAGCCTCAATAACTTAAAATTTTTATATACCTAACATCAGGTGAAGTTAATTTGCTCCTTCAAAACTGGGTAGTGCTTCTAGAATAAGAAAAAGCCAGAGGAGCATATTTTCCCAGACATGCTAAGCAGTAGTAAAAGTGCAGAGAAGACCAAGTATCAGAAAGCCTAAATGAAGGCAAGAAGTTGAAGAAAAAAAAAAAAAAAGAAAAAGAAGAACATTACATAGTGATGAACTTACTACAAGTATTTAATCTTAAATTCCAGCTGACTGGAAAACACACTGATGTATAAGAATTGTGTGTGCATGAGGTGGCACTTTAGTTTAAGTATTTTCATTAGGAGTTCATTAGGAACCGCACTCAGTACCACAGTAGATAATGTAATATAACCAAATATTTCCAGCATCTTTTATACAAAAGCCACTTTAAAGGAACATAAATACAATATTATTGACAAAGTTTTGAACCTTATTAGAATGTATACTGTGTTCAATTATTAGCAAGTCAAATTCAAAAGCTTTTAAATACTCTAGGCCACTGACAGTACAGTATAAGAAATACTCACTGCCTTCTTTACAGTACTTTTCCTTATAAGCAGTAGTTATAACTGCCACATTGGTTTTACCCGAAGATCAAAAAAAGCATTAGTTAGCTGCTCCTCAGAAAAACATCCAAATCATCACATAAGAATAGCTGGTCCTCATTATACAAACAAGCTGAGCAATAAGGGGAAAATTAGAGGTTGACAAATAAGCTTAAAAACCAGTTTGCAGTTTTACTTCTGATGAGAGGCCAGCAATTCTATGCACTAGTTTAAAAATACACCATTTTCCTTTTTAGTCAAGGGTTCTCTGTACAAATATACCTGATTTTCTTGCTTAATACTAGAAAGATGCTCTTGTAACCTGTCATTCTCCTGAGCTAATGATTCTCTGTTCTTGTTAGCCTGCGCAAGTTCTTTGGTGGTTTCTTGTAGCTGTTGATCCAAAGTCGTGATATCTTTCTCACAGATACAAAGTGCTTCAGAAGATTTTCTATACAGCAAATAAAAAAATCCTTCAGGTATGACAATACTGCCCAACCTAATACAAATGACAGCTCTTCCATTGGTTAAGTTTGCAAATCATGAAACAAAACTGTAACATTTTCATTTTTAATAAGTAAAAAATATGTATACATTAGCACATCCTATGATTCTGTTTTTGAGTTAATAAGTTATTCAAAATCTGATAATGGTCTTACAGTTCATCCTTACTTTATGGAACGCTCCAACTCAGAAATCAGAATCTTGAAATCGGAAATTATTTTCTCCTTGAAAAGAAATACAAAATTAAAATAAACCTCTTGCCACTCCTCAGTATAAAATGGAAAAAAAAAAGTTATTTCTATTTCCTTTTATTCAGCTAATTAATTTAACTACTGCAAAATGGACTGCAGTTTTCTAAGTTTCATCATATACTGTTTAGAGCTGAAAATTCCAATAATCTAGTTTGGCAAATAAAGGAACAAATATTATCTTCTGCAGAGTATAATGGTCTTAATTCTTTTTTTTTTAATCCTTTGTGGTTGTGAAGGTACCTTTTGGCTCACACTCCCAAAACTATATAATGTCTTCTGCCTATTAGATATGTTATCACAACTTTTCTACAATGAATAAACTACCAAACTCTGGTAGTTTGCAAATGATAAAACAAGAATTCCATCACAAAGTTTATTACTTACTCCCTTGTCTTTGGATACAGATTAAAATAAACATAGGTAGGCTAAGGAAATATCTTCCACTGAAGACACAGGAGAGGTGAGACAGTGATCTCTTCTCTAAAATGGACATCATTTCACAATTTACAGATCTAAAAACACAAAGCCAGTGCTTATGGAAAGATAATTTTAGCCTGTCCTGCTATATCTTTTTCTTACAGATTTTGTTAAAAATCAATGCAAATTCTTAACAATCAAAACAGTTAAAAATTACAGTGCTTCTCCAATGACAACAAAGGCAATATTATTTAGCACCCTGCATAATTAACATCAGTGGACTCCAAGGAACAATTTAGGCTAAATTTTATGATAAAATATTTATTGGCTAATTTACTCTTCTCCACTTTGGAAAGAAGTACTTGAAATCTCTTCTTTTATAGTCTTGTAAGTATAAACCAAATATGAGATGACCAACACTGCTCAAACCTACATTAAGTTTTCTTGTTGGCTTGAAACTGGAGCAGAACTAGGTCAGCATTGAGCACTGTTGTAGATGACAAGTGTGATGACTCAACAGATCCTTTACCCATTTACTTTTTGTGACTGTTTACATGTTACAACATACTTTATCTGCCAGGTTTTCCTCAAAAGCAGCAATCTTTTTTCTTCCTTCTTCCACACAGCCTTGCAAAGATGCCTTTTCTTTATTGAGTTGCACAACTGTTCCTTTCAAAGCACAGATCTCCTCTTGTTGTACAAGACTTTGTTTTGAAAAGTTACCTGGACACAATCAGAAAGGTCTCATTTGTATTAATGCAACCCATTTGAAATAAAAATTCTTTTGGTACGCTTCTGAAGTATAAAAGAACATGGCAAAATCTCCCCTTCAAGAAAACACAGAAGAAAGTACCTTTTAAAAATACACAAATAATCCAACTGATATTAAATTACTTGGCTAAAAAAAAAAAAAAAAATCTATCTAAACAGCAAACTTTTAGATTGTTAAAAATAACTTTCTTGGGTATTATAACAGTAAAGGCTTAAACAGAATTACTATAAGACAGAAGCAATATGCAGACTATAGCATACAGACTGATGAAGTAAGAGAGATTGATATCCTGATATTAGCTATTTTTTTCTCAAATAATATTTTTATTCGTATTTCATGTAAAAGTGAGAGCAATGCAATTGTAAGTTTTAACACCACTTAAAGCTGCAAATATAATAATGAAAAAAGCAATCTATTCTTTACAAAATCCAATTCAAAAAGATGTCTCTCCCTGCTTTCATTCAGCTAGTAAGGTGTTACACACTACATTTACCTTTAAGTGGTTAGAGAATCAATCCTTATTTGATCTACATGTATTGCATTCACAGAGGAGAACTAAAGAAACTCTTCTTACCGTGAACCTTACATCTCATAAAAACCATGCAGGCTGCAAATTACTTTTTAAATATCGGTGTAATGGGGCTCATTGAATGATACTTGTTAACCACTTCCAGGAGATAAAACATCAGAAGTAAAATGATCTGTAGCTCAGTCTTTCAAGGACATCATAGCATATATTCACATTCTGTTTTTTCCACAGAAGCTTTTTCTGTTTCAGAAGTCAAGATGAAAGGCACTCGAATTTCCACATCATATTTTTGGATGTATGACTCTGGAACCTGCTAAGAAGACAGTGTTCAAACCTGGCTCTAAAGAAAATTCTGGTGGAGCAGCTAATCCTGGAAACCACTTCCAGGCACATTAAAGACAAGAAAATCAGCAGTAGTAGTCAGCGTGGCTTCACCCTGGGGAAGAGACCAGCTGACAAACTTCTGTGATGAAATGACTGGCCTGGTAGATGAAGGGAGGGCAATGGATGTCCTCTACCTTGAGTTCAGTAGGACCTCCAACACTCCCATAAGATATTCAGAGTTGAGCTGTTGACATACGGGCTGGATGAGAAGACAGTGAGGTGTATTCAAAACAATCTGAACAGCCAGGCCCAGAGGTTGGTTATCAGTGGCACAAAGTCTGGTTGGCAGATGGTCACTAGTGGTACGCTGCAGGGCTTAGTGCTGTGTCCAGTCCTGTTTTACATCTTCATTGATGATCTCAATGATGGGACAGAGAGTAACCATCAGGAATTTTCCTGGTGACACAAAATTGTGATGAATGGCTGATACACTGAAGGGTCATACTGCCATCCAGAGGGACCTTGACATGCTGAAGGAACAGGCTGACAGGACCTTAAAGTTCAAAAAGGGAAGTGCAAAGTCCAGCATTTGGGGAGGAACAACCCCAGGCACCACTACACACTGGGGGCCATCCAGCTGGACGGCAGCGTGACAGGAAAGCTGGGGGTGGACACTAAACTGAACATGAGCCACCAATGTGCCCTGGGTGCAAATAACACAAATAGTATCCTGGGCTGCATTAGGAAAAGTATTACCAGTTGGTCAAGGTAGGTGATCCTTCATCTGTATTCAGCTCTGATGAGACATATCTGAAGTGACGGTTCCAGTTCTGGTCTCCCCAGTATGAAAGAAACATGGACATACTGGAGAGAGTCCAGCAAAGGACCATAAAGATGAATGAGGTACTGGAGCATCTCTCTTATGAGGAAAAGCTGACAGTTGGAAGTGGTTAGCCTGGAGAAGGCTTGGGAGAGAGGTCTTGTACATAAATATCTGAAGGGAGGGTGAAATCACCTCAGAGCTAGGCTCTTTTCAGCTCAGTGACAGTATAAGAAGCAATGGGCACAAAGTGGAACACAGGAGGTTCCCTCTGAATATTAGGAAACATTTTATTTTTATCTCTGAGGTTGACCAAGCACTGGGACAGGTTGCCAGGGAGGTTACAGAGTCTCCTTCCTTGGAGATATTCAAAAGTCATCTGGACATAAGCAGCTGGTTGTAGGTGGCCCTGCTTGTGAAGGGAGGTTAAACAAGGTGACCTTCAGGAGTGCCTTCCCAACCTCAATCATTCTGTGGTTCTAAGCAAGCATGTGCTATTGCTATTTTACAGAAAACCAACACAGGCACAAAGATCAATTGAAAGAGCTATCTGATTATTTTGGATGCCCAAACTGTGACCACATTTTCAGGATAGAAAGTATTACATTTCAAAAAAACAGAACTATGGACTGCTGCCACAGCTGTGAGTGCTCAACGTTCCTGAATATGAATAACCAAAGTATCAAATCAGGCACTACAAAAATAGTTCATAAACACAGTTAGTGAGCAATTCTGAAAAGCTGGATGCACATCACCCCAGAATTCTAATGTATAGACAGCAATATCATTAAATACTGCATAGTAGTATTTAACAGTTTAAACAGTGTGTGCTTTCTCTTTCTGCAATTACCTGTTTTATTCACTGTATTCTCAGCTAAGAAGATCTGACAGAAAGGCCTGCTTCACTAGACAACAGTGATTTACTCCCTACAAAATTCTGCAAAAGTTGGTGTAAAAGCTCCTATAGAAAAATACCACATGATAGCGTAATTAAAAAAGTACCATAAGTTAAAAACAACCAACCACCAAATTTGGGTTTATTTATTAAGTAGTACAGACAACTGTAAGACTCACACTCCAGAATTTCTTAGTGTTTGTCTCTGAAATAAGTTACTTGTGTGAAAAACAAAAATCATAATTTGGATTCCTATTATGTGTCACAAAGAAGACAACCATTGGGGTACTATACTGCTGTACACATTAATTTGCTGACAAAAGAAGGTAACACAAGGCTTGGAAATGCCTAGTTCCATTCTAGACTCCAGTCTAGAGTTTCTAGTGGGCACACACAATTTCTTTCCATCTTAGAACCATCTTTTCCAATTCTACCTATCCATGAAGATGCTATTAGCTGCTCATGCTTTATCTTCATTTTGGACAGCCCTAAGTCTTAAGATTTCTCATCCTAAACTCTTTCCCTACTAATACAAGACTCCTAAACCTGTATTTTCCATCTCAATCTCTTACTTCCAATCTTTCTCCTGCTTTCAACATTTTTTCAAGTCCTAAATATTCTGTGTGTATTTTACCCACAAGTTCTAATCATGGTTTGTGTCCATAGCTCCAAGTCCTACCCAGAATCTCTGAATTAGTCATCCAACTGTGAGGATCTTTCCAGTATCTCTACCCACTTCATACTAGCTCTCCTCACTGGATGTCTCTGATCCTTCTTCACTCCTTCCCCTCACTTAATAAATTTGCAGTCTCTGACTTCCTGCATTGCCCCAGCTTTCCCTGGTGCCACATCTACACTCTGGTTTTCAATTCACTGACTTCCAGTCTCACTGTTTCATACTTATAGTCTCTTCTGGCAACCAACACTCCTTTTGCAAATTCTTGTCCAACAATGTCCTGGGTTCAGCCCAGGACAAGCCAATATCCCTATTCTTTACTGGTCTCCTAACTCTTTAACTTTACTTCACCTACCTATTTCACTAGGATTATGCTGTCCCATCCAAACTTTAATCTCCATATCCTCTCCTTGCTTATACTGCAGTTAAAACCTCTCGACTTTCTTCTCTCAGTACATTCTCTCCCTACACCTACACTGTAGTTCCACTCCTTCAACATCTTTCACTGTTATCCCTGTAGTTACAGGATAATAGCACAATACAGCCTCCATTAGGATTCTTTGCCTGGACTTGCCTCACAGTAATGAAAAATTCTAAATAATCTAGATTAGAACATGCTTCAGTCAGATTATGTGAGACCTTAGGTGACAAAGTCTAAAAAGTCTCTATTCAGCTTTAATGAACTGACGTTTTAATTTTTTTTGACTTAAAATACACCCAAACTCAGATGCATTTTCTGGGAATGATCAAAAGCATGCAACGAGACATAGACTGACATGCCTATCAAACACTAAGTCCCTACATTACTGTACCACTATCAGGATAGAAATATAGGACTTTTAAAACAAAATATTTTAATGTGGATGAAACATCTTTGCCTCTAGCCTTCTCAGGAGTGCCTTAAACGCATTAACCAAAACACTAAAAAAAACCCCAAATATGTTCACTTTGAATGGAATGTTCAACAAAATATTTAAATTCAAATAACCTGAGCTCAAAATTTGTAATTAACAAAACCCAAGATATTTAATAGCATCAGTCAGCTCTAACATTAGCTACAATTAACTGTAGCTTAGCTTTGCTTTCCCTTCACAAACTCAGCACTGCATTTAAGAAAAGATTATGTCAACTGCACTAATAGAAAATAATAAAAGACTTCTAAAACAATACTGTTGTTATTTTGGAAGTAAGAACATATTCCTTGGCACTACAGGAATAATAATTCATGTATCCACATCCTTTACTCCCACAATATAAAAAAGGTGCAACATACAATATCATACATATATATATATATATACTAAAAAGGATGTTTTCTTGTTTTCATCATCATTATCTCATGGTGCTGAGAGGTGCTACCACCTCCTTAGTGGATCACAAATCAAAATGTTATGCCAATATACCAACATGCATTGCTCAGCTGACAAAATGTATTGTCGCTGAAACTTACTTGCAAAAGCTTGGTTACAAAATTTTAAAATGCAAAAGCCTTCCAATAATAAAAGAAAACTAATGTTTTGCACTTGGAATGTTAAAATTGGCAAAAAATGTATTTATTTGCATTCAACACTTTTTCTTTCAACCCATAAGGAAAAAAAGAGCAGCAATTTAACAACTAGCTTACTGAATGTTAGTTGACTTAATTACAAAAACTGCATTTGTCACTCACCAATTTTTTCATCCAGAAGTGTAATTTTCTCTTGAGCAACTTGCAGTTCATTTTTTTTCTTAACAAGGCTTTGCTGAGCCTCTGAAAGACTCTGTTCTGTCTTTTCATTTAATAAACTGAAAAAGCAGAAGCATTAAACAGGAGAATTCAGACATTTACATATTAATATTTTTTTCCATTTTGAAATGTCAATAAACTTGTAAAGGTTAAGAAAAAGCAAGACTCTTCTGTATATTTTAGACTATTTGGGATATTTTATTAATGTTAAACTTAATTTCTGCATATTACAGTCTGAATCTCCTACAAAGAATCACAGAAAAGTAAGAAGTGTTATTTACAGCACATGTAAGAACTCAAAACTTATGAAAATAAAAATCTTGGGGCATACACTGGAATGTCTGGCCTATTTCAAGTTATACCCAAGTCATCTGTTTAAATCATGTTAATGATTCTAGCACCCAGCATTACTGCAAATTAAAATCCAACAAAAAAAAATTAATCCTACAACACCCAACTGGTGTTGACTACACCAATCACTTGTAAGGACACACAGGTTTAAGAGATTGTTTGCCTAACTGAATTATATTTAAGGAAATACAAGAGGAAAAAGTCGCAGTATCTTCTCTTGCAGTCTGTTCACTCTGTGGCCTAGTTCAGTCTGTGATCTAGTCTCTCTGCACAAACTTCACATGTGATTGATCTTTCCTTCCAGTCAGTAAATTACCCTTTTTTATCTTGCACTTGTTCAAGATCTGGGATTTATCACTGACATGTACTTTAATCCCTAACAGCTTCAACTGAGTCTAGTCCCAGCTATATGCTTCTGAACATGGTTAGGAACTCCAGTTGAACAGCAGGCAATAAACTTTATGCAAGGCTTCAGTTTTACTTCCCTTCATGAAAAAGCTCCAAGACTAAGAAAAGGATGATTGAAACTAACAATACACAACATTCATTATTTTATGTTTGCCTTTATAAAAAATAATAAAAAAATCAGAAAAAAAGTCATATTCAATTTACCAAAAAACATCAATCTTTGCAGCTTCTAATAGAAAGCTCTGAACTCCTAGAATGAATTTTACTTTTTCTCTGAAGATGGTTTTCAGCATATCATATCAACAAGCCGAGAACATTAACATATAAATAAGCAACTAGGAAACCAATTTAATTCCAAAGAGAAGGATGGCTCATAAGAACAACTATCATAAATTCCTTTCCCTTTGAGCTATACAACAGTTACGAAAACAAATGAACATAGGCTGACGTTACTCAACAAACTAATGCAAGTAAATACATTGACTTACTTAAGTGAAACATACTCAGCTTCCCGTTGGCTCAACTCAGCTTCAGAGTCCAGTGCTTTTCTTGCCAATCTTTTGATCTCAGTTTCCAGAGAATCAATGGTGTCTTTCATTAGTGTCACTTTGGACACCTGTTCTAACCGTTCAGTCTCTAACTATAAATGTAATTAAACATTAAAAGATGGAAAAAGATAATTTATACAGAAATTCTCCCACTGATTCAAATTCTGCTGGTTTTAGCACAAATCTTTTACTGAAGAACAAATATCCAAGTATCTCATTTACTTAGGGCCTGACTTCAAGTCTATTGAAGGTAGTTGGCAAAGAGATAAAATATGATTTTCACTTACTTTGAAGGACAATTTCTGGTCTTTCATATCTCTGGGAAAATTTTCATTTATTAAAGTAAATTTTTGGGTGGTAATTACGCCCAAGGGCAAATATATCTAGTACTAATCAATGCTGAAAGTTTTCAGTGAAAAATAACTTAGATCATTATTATGAGTGTATGAGGGGAGAAATCCCAGTGTGGGATAACTTTAGGCCTCTACTAAGTTATAGACAGGGATATGGATTGAGAAATCACTGTAAAACACTTGCTTAATGCACTGTATCACCAAGTTACCACCATGAGGCCTTTAGATCTGTATCTCATAGAAAGAACAGGTTCAAAACCTCTTGCACAGACTCCAGCAAATCTACTCTCAAATCTATACTTTAAAGAAAGATGTGTTTACTAAAATGCTCACACTTAACATCACTCAAAGAACTGTCTTTTCTAAATTATTTGAAACAGCTCTTTAAAGGTAAAAAACTCTCATTTCATTCCTCTCCTCATTTACTGATTCTTTCAGTACTAATTTCTGTGCTACTATATTCAGAAGTTAGACTTCTAAAGAGCAAGTAAGTAAGCCTCTGGTATACAGTAACTTTTTCAATACTAGTGCCATAAATTCCATATTGATGTATTGCTCTCAAAGGGTACCAAATGAACTGAAGAAATAAGGAAGGGGGCCTATAGGGATGCTGGGGAGGGTCTTTTCATGAGAGACTGTAGTGACAGGACAAGGGGTAACGGGTTCAAACTTAAACAGGGGAAGTTTAGATTGGATCTGAAGAAGAAATTCTTTACTGTAAAGGTGTTGAAGCACTGGAATGGGTTGCCCAGGGCAGTTGTGAATGCTCCATTGTTCAAGGCCAGGATAGACATAGCCTTGGGTGACATGGTTTAGTGGGAGATGTCCCTGCCCATAGCAGGGGGGTTGGAACTAGATGACCTTGAGGTCCTTTCCAACCCTCACTATTCTACAATTCTATGATTCTATGACCCACATCTCCTAGCACTGAACTGAGGGAAAGCTTGCTCTGCAAGAGCCCATTTTGTTATTAAAACACATGTGAAATTACAAATCACTTAGTGAATGATAAACCCTAGGTCCCCCTAGAGCACCAAATGAATTTCTATGCTCTCCCTTTTGGTATCATTCCTTCTGGGGAGACTGTGCTTGGTGGACATGTGACCTTGTGCACACTCTGGGCTTCCCTCTGGTGCCAATGCAAGAGTATCACAATGGCCAGATTGCAAAATGTGGATGCAAAGGTAAGATTTTTTTTGCAAACTGAAGATGTGAAAGACCAGCTAGTTGACAAGTCAGGATCAAACAAGAAACTATTGCTTAAAAGGTAAGCTGGAGCGTACATACCACATTTAAACTGTTGGTAAATCCACCAGGCAAGTAAAGGACCAAGGAGCAAAAACTTTTGAAGATAGGGTAGCTGCACAGTCTGGAAGTCACTTGCTGCAGTATTTCGCCCTTATCAAAGACCACCGTCTCTCCTAAAATGAGCTGTGAAAGTCAAAGGCATTGATCAGTGTGGTCACATTCCTGTTTTGTCTCCAGACTCTCCACAGCTCTCTGCTCATCCCTGAAAGTTGTCACCTTCCTTGCCACAGCTTTAATGAGTTTTGTGATTTTGGCTTTCCAGAAATGGCTATGGCACTCTAAGAGCCCTGATGTTCCTAGAAGAGCTTTGTCATAGGACCTAAAAGCAATAGCTAGAAATAGCTGTTCTCAGATTAGGGCTGGACAAGAGGATCCTTTACACTGTTCAATGTCCTGCAGCTTCAAGGGCATAGGCAAAGACTTACCTACCTGCTCAATGCAACGGGTATACAGAAAGGAAAATGAAACTGATGTACAAGCACTGCATGTCTCAAGTGATGAGATCTTCCTGTTATCTCCTTCCCCTTCACACCAGACAAATGTGTGGCAAGCACGTACCTTAACCAGCCCCTCAGGAAGGTCAAACACCATTCTCAAGGGTGACTTTATATTTGAGCTTGTGGTGATGGGAGCCAAGGCAAAAAACATCTTGATTTTGCGATCCAGCTCAGGAATGGATGAAAAGGCAATGAAGCCTGTGGGAGAGAGAAGGAAGAAGACACTGCCAGGTTATTTCTGAAGTTATTGTTGATTCCCAGGTGTGTGTGCCCATCAGAAGGACCCCTTAAGGTGGCTCTAGCAGGTTAGTGATTTCACCTGAAGCCTTTGCTACTGATGCATTTTAGCTCCTAGCTTGACAGCTCAGCCCAGCTGCAGCTCCCACAAGCCCTTCCTGGGGATCTGTCAGCAGTGGGATGCACCAAAAGCCATCACTACAACCATTTTTTGGGCTGTCACTGCTCAAAACTGTTCTGTTAAAGCAAACAGGAGTTTTTACCTGCTCTTTTCCCTTTGTTGTTTGGATGTGCCCAGACATTACTCTCCCTGCTCATGTTGTCAGAAGAACACTCCCAAACCAGTGGTAAATGTAACCCTAACAGTGGTCTGATCTCCTCCCAAGTACCTGTGGTGGTTCCTTGGGAGTAAGCCACGTAGTACAACTGCTCCTGTCCAGTTTTCTGCAGAATATAGTTGATTGTTGCTGGAAGGTCATACATGGCCATCTCATGAAAGCTGCAATGGAGATGGGCACATAACAGAATTACTGACCTTAGTGCTGTGACTGTTTGGGGAGCAGATGAGAGCTCTGGCAGGTATCTTGGTGGAGTTGGTGGAGTTGGTTTATGCCCACTGGCAGATAGTATGACAGTCAGCAGTGCTGCTCCTCCAGCCTACAGACACTGCTGAGGGTACTAGGTACCTGCCCACCTTTCAGTTTTGCAGGAAATACCTGTAATTTGAGTATTCCTGCTGGTGAAACTCAAACTCTTTGTGCCTTTGAGACCAACTGTTCCCCCGGCTGTTTCCAATCCAGACGTCGTAGCCAGCGTCAGCAAGGATGAAGCCCAGGCTGCTGTTGGGTAAGTTGTTAAACCAGGTGCTTCCTTCCAACACCAACCCATGCTGCAGGAGGACTGCAGGCTTTGGAGCTGAAGAGAGAAAAGTAGGATCATATTCTCTGAGCAGTAGCAAAATTCACATCCAGGTATTGCTTTGGTAGCAATCCCTTTGGGAAGTGACTGCAGTGCAAGGAGATGGTCACCTATGTTCTCAGGCTCTTTGGAGAACTGTTTCTGAAACATGCTCTTTGGTCATCCCATAGCAGAGAAAACCAATATAGTGAAACTGAAAAATAAGATTGAACTCTACATTGAATCATGCTCTCAGAAAGAAGGAAAATGAACCTGTGTCTGTAGTACCAAGGACTGTGCGCTTTGCATAGGGACCACCCTCTTCATGGTGCCTTTTGTTTGGCTGAGGCACTCCAGGTCTGACCAGGAGACAATGAAAACCCGGCAGAGTTTAAGTACCTCCTATGGCACAGCAACATCCATGATGCCCTGATGCAAGAGGCTAAGTACTGGAGGGGTCAAGAGCTTCTCGTCTACTCAATCCTGCCCACTTCAAGCCATATGGGCAAATCTCAGCTCCTCAGAACAAGACTACAGTCTTTTTTACAAAGGACCAGGAAGCCTGAAGTGCTGTAGGAAGAGAGCAGAAGAGAGATTATGGAAATGTTTACTTTGAAAAGGTCATCTGGAGATCTCTACTCTACTCAAAGCAGGTCCAGCTTCACAACCACAACGGGGTTATCACAGAGATAATTGAATTCATCTGGTAGAGTGACCATAGGTTGTAGCATGAAAAGTTGAAGTAAAAGTGACTTTATTTTTTTTTTTATTTTTTTATTATTTATCTCCTCTTTTTTACGTTGTTTTTCAGACTCTCAACATAAGACTCACATTCCCACCCTGGACAGCTGAGGACAAAGTGTGCTGAAGGGAAAGTTGGTTTTTCACACCCTTTTGCCATGTTCTGATGCCAGTTCTCCTGCTCCCTAGGAGAGGGACACCCCTGCTAAGAATGGAGCATCACCCTCTTCACTTTGAAACAGTGGCTCAAGTGAAGAACAGAAAGGAGCCAAAATAGTTGAGACAGCATCGGACTGCACGTTGGGTGGTGTTTTTTTGCTGACAAATGGCTTTTTGTTGCTACACTGGCTGGTTTTGAGCAGGGGTAAAACGAGAGGCAAAATTCCTCTGTGCCACTCATATTCCTTATCTTTTTCCCCCTCTTTGGAGCAGATCCTCTAAGAACAAGAACATGAAGTTTGGTGTGGAGGGCACCTGCATTTCTTCTGCTCCCAGGGCTAATCCTAGGAGGAAAGCTATCTCCTTGAAGACCCAGGCTCCGGTCAAGGCAGCCCTAACCATCTTCAGCCATGAGCATCTTCAGCCTAGCAAAGCCCTCATGGCCTCTGGACCAGGCAGACCTTCTTGTGGCACTTACGGGAACAGAACATGCTGGAGCCCTGTGTCTCTGCTTTATGGGAGGTGCTCATGCTTTCTGGATTGTCTCTGCCATGAGGAACCCTTTGCAAGGTGAGGTAATAGCCGTCATCTGTCACCACTTCATGCTCCTCATAGGGGTATCCATGGTAGCGGATAATTTCACCCTGTGAGAAGGGAAGGACAATATGAGGCAAGTCCACAGGGAGGTGGGAGTCTCCAATGTGGAAGATATCAGGGCTTGCCTGAGTGAAGCCAACAGTGGCTGCCCTGAGCTCCTGGTGATGACTCCTGCTATCAGTAGGAGGTTGGAGTAGTTGGCTGAGACCTGCCAATGTCCCTTCCACCAGTGACTTCAGCTAAAATTTTTGGCAGCTGTGAGTTTGCCTTGCTCTCTCAGCAGGTCTGGTAAAGAAAGACCCATTGTCACTTTTCATGTTGCAATCAATGTTTGTGAGGGTGCTGAGGTACTGGCACAGGGTGCCCAGAGAAGCTGTGGCTGCCCCATCCCTGGCAGTATTCAAGGCCAGGTTGGACGCAGCGGATTGGAGCACCCTGCTCTAGTGGAAGGTGTCCTTGTCAGCAGCAGAGGGTTGCAACTGGATGAGCTTTAAGGTCCCTTCCAACACAAACCAGTCTGGGATTCTTAAAGCAGGGCAGCAACTGCACTGAAGCTCCAAGCCTGAGACAGCTGCATTGACCAACCCTGTTGATTTCACCCAAATCTCCCATAATGTCTGCCATAAATCTCCATGTACATGAGCACGGGGAAGTAAATTCTCTAATAAAATCCTGGTACCAGACCTTGGTGAATATGTACATGCAGAGACCATCGGTCTTGTCAAGGTTACAGCGATACAGGCAGCTTGCATGCCCAAATAGGAAAAGAGGAGAGAGAAATCAGGACTTACAACATCCATGGACACCTCAGGACTCGCATTTGACTTTTCGCTGATGCAGATTACATAAGCAACGGTTACAAACAGCCACATCATGGTGCCCTGCAAAACACTGTCAGCATGATGAATATGAGAGACATTGACAGTACTGACACTGAAGGCAGGGATAGCGCTTCTTGGCAGGCCCTGCACTTCTGTTAGTGTGTCTATCTGTCCACTCAACAGGTGAAATACATTTGAAAGCCTCTAGTTTGTCCTAAAAATGTCTATTTTTGAACAATACTAGAGTCCAAACTCCATCCCATTTAATCACACACTCTCCATCCGATCACTGTATTCAGAAAAATGCACATGCGTGTACAGAGCTGTAAGCACCTGGGCAAATCTATTTTCTGATGAGGTGATTACAGACTATTAATTTAAAATGGTGTCTCAGAGACTTGTAAGAATAGATTATTTGGTTAAACTGAGAGCTGAGCTAATCAAGAGTAAACCACCCGATTTTCAGTTGCAGGACCATGGAGGTTTCATTCTTAATATGTAATCAAATAATGTGATTTGATTGGGCTCTTCCCAATATGAAAGAGACATCAGGACACACTTAGGTTGGTTTTGCAAACCTGAGTTAAAGTACTGTCCCAGGAGATCTGCTGTTCATCCTGAGAAGGGTTTTGAAGTATATGTTTTGGCATGTCCCAGGAGATCTGCTGTTCATCCTGAGAAGGGTTTTGAAGTATATGTTTTGGCATGTTCCTACCACAAACCATCTTACTATCATTTTATTTGCTGGAGACAACAATCTGATAACAGAAATAGTGCCTCAGCTCTTATGTGACATGCTTTAATAGTTAAATTGCACAGAGCCCTACCCAAGCCTGTCTGAACGCATGTGCCTGTGCAGGGCTGTGTGGGAAGCAGCAACCAGGGCTAGATGCCAGCGCCAGGTATCTTGCATCCACCCCATTGCCTCCTTGCAGAGTATCTTCCTGGGGAAAGGAGTCCTGTGAGCAGGTTTCTGTCACTTCCCAGCTATCTTCCATTGTCCCTTCTGTCTTCTGCTGGAGGAACTCACCTCCCACGCTGCATGAGGTGGTTTTGTGGCTGGGGAGAAGGCCACTTGCTCCCTCTGCTGTCCCTGGAGCCTCTACTGTGAAGTGATCCTAGAGGATCACACAGGCACGGCTGCTCTGCTTGGAGGGGACCTTAGCAGCTCCCTTATCCACCCTTCAGCTCACAGTGGGGTGTTGTCAGCATGAGGTCAGAGTAGCTGTGGCTTTGCTCAGCAGCTCCCTGACACCCCCCTCACATGCTGCTCCCCACTCTGGGGGAAGAAGGGTTCCCTACCTCCACCCTGAATTCCTTGAGCCCAAGACCCCTTGTTGCATTGCCTGCTGCTGCTGACATCTCTGCCTTCCTCAGGGGAAGGCAGCTGAGGGATCATTCCCATGCCCACTCAACAGAGCCTTTTCACTAAGTTCTGAGCCTTTCAAAAAGCAAGGAGAGATGGAAAGCATTTTTGTGGCATCACATGAGGAGAATAGCATGCAAATTCCAGGGAAGAGCCTCCCCAAGGATGGCCCTTTCCTTCAACAGCCAACCTGCAAAACTATTCCCTTTGTGAAGGGTCCCTGAGCTCAGCAGACCTTGAGAACTCCAAGTGACCTCTAAGAGCTGCAGCAGGGTAAACCCTCTTCCACCAGCAGCATGGTCCTGGCCCCTGACAACTCCCACCACCACTGCAGCTGGCACAACCAACCTTCCTTCGGACCCAGGACTCCTGGGGTAGCCCTGCCTTCCCATTGCAGGGCTCTTCACCTACCTGCAGCTCTCTCCTGCGGTCCTTGGGGATGGCCCCTGGCTGGCAGCCTGCACAAAAGCAGAGGAACACAAAGAAGGATTACCTGTTGTGGTGCAGAAGAGGTGGGGGTGCCCTTCTTCCTGATATCTGCCAAGCAGGAGGTCCCCGCTGCCCAAGCACACTGCTCTCACACACCATGCATTGGGCTATTCCTTTTGTTGCATGCAGTTGGGAGCGTCACAGGTTGCCACTCCCTCTAATCTCTGGAATAAGACACCCTTCTTGCCAGGGCTCGCTTGGGAATGTTTATGTGGCACTACAGGAAGAGTTGAGAGCTGTAATGAACTGGTTAGTTCCACTTGATAAGGCACAGCATCATCTGAAGTTGCCCGTGACATCTGTGGACCGAAGGATGCGCAGCCTCTGGATCTCTCTGCACCTGCAGTGGAGCTGGTGTTGATGTACAGCATTGGCATTGGTTAATGAGGCACAGCTGGGTGCATGGGGCTGGTGTTGGTGTTCAGGGTGCTCTGGGGTACATGGGGCACTGCAGGGTGCATGGGGCCAACCTGGCTCATCCCAGCAAACTCCTGTGGGAAACCCGTCCAGCTGTCCTTGGCTCGTTTTGTTGCCTTGTTGCATATAATAAGACATTGCTTGGAAAACCAAAATCTCCCAGTCCCTATAATGACTGCTGAGGGTGCTCTTTAAAAAAAGGAACAAGAAATCCCTCCCTGGTGAGGAAAGAGGCTGTGACTGAAGCTGCATTTTGCTCTCAATTGGCCAATGAATGCAGTTTTGGTGGGAGGATGTGTTTTTTGATTCCTGACCACAAAGGATGACTGTCTGGACTACAACGAGAAGTGACTTTCTCTTTTGGGTGCCCGTGCCCACCCAATTTTCAGTTACCTCTATCCAGTCAGTTATCTCTGCGTGTGCTTTTCACAGCCCTTGCTAAGGCACTTCTTATAGAATCATAGAATCCCAGACTGGTTTGTGTTGGAAGGGACCTCAAAGCTCATTCAGTTCCAGCTCCCTGCCACGAGAAGGGACACCTTCCACTAGAGGAGGGTGCTCCAAGCCCCTGTGTCCAACCTGGCCTTGAATACTGCCAGGGATGGGGCAGCCACAGCTTCTCTGGGCACCCTGTGCCAGCGCCTCAGCACCCTCACAGGGAAGAGCTTCTGCCTTAGATCTAACCTGAACTTGCCTCGTTTCAGTTGGAACCCATCACCCATTGTCCTATTGCTCCAGTTCCTGATGAAGAGTCCCCCTCCAGCATCCTTTTACCTGTCCTTCTACAGAATCCACCTCTTCCCATTGACATTGCCAGCTTCTGCCTGGTGGCTGGGGAGCAATCTGCAGGGATGGTGAGGGGTGGTGTGGGCTGCAGGTGTTGTTTTTGGCACCACTGCCTTCAAGGCTGCTTCTCCATTCCTTGCCAACAAGCCCTGGCATGCTACAGGCACCATGACCTCTTCTGCTGTAGACACCTGCCCGGTCTGGCTGGGCTGCATTTGCTGCAATCTAAACATGTGCAATTTGGAAAACCTTTGTAATTCCACCTTTATTTGAAGTTGCAATGACTGGTCTTTAAAGGCTAGCTGGAGGCAGTGCCAGAAGCCCTCCCGGGCTCACCCTCACAGGCTCAGTCTGATTTTAACCCTCGAGGGAAAGGAGAAAAGGTCAAATCATGGTCAGGCCCAAATATGCCAAGATAAGAAATCACTCCCCCTTCTTCCCAGCATATGTTAATGCAAAAGTAGCTTGGTTTTGCTTTGGGGACAGGACATCAGGAAGGCACCGAGTCTGCATACCCTCAGCAGGGGAAGGAGTTACAGACAGGATTGCAATTTGCTGTGCTTTACATAACAGTATAGCCAGGTAGAGACCAGTGTCTAGAACATAAAATTTATGTTTCATTAAAGTGCTTTAGGAAGCATACATAACTTGAGACGTCTAACATCTCCATGTATCCTCCTCTTCCATACAAGCTTCTGGCGGAAGGCGGGGAAGAATCGACAACTATTTCTAATAAGCTGTTATTATTAACGACTGTTGGCTATCCCGCGGTAAGAACCCCGCTCACCACACACCTGAGGCGATGCCGAGTGAGGAGAGGGAGCAGGCCCCAACCGCCCTCAGGCGTCACAGGCAGCTGGAGACGCGCCGGCCAATCAGGTGCTAGAGCGGTTCCCGTGACAGCCAATGGGCTGGAGGCGCGGGCGGGGCCAGTGGCGGCGGGCGGGCGGCCGTTGGGGAGCGGTTGGTGTGAGGTGAGGGGGGATGGCGGCAGCGGCTCGGCGGTGGTACGGGAACGTTACCGGAGCTCTGCTGTCCTGCCTGCGGGTGAAGGACACACCGGGCTGCCCCTGCCCTCCGGGCCCAGGGGCTCCGCACTGGGATGAGGGAGCTGGGCTTTTAATACCAGAGCTGGTTTCTAAGCGCCTAGGCTGAGAGTAGGAACAAGGTTGTTGTTTATCTTGGTCACAGACCTATCGTGATTCGTGTTCTTCAGTGGGGAGAAAAGATCACAGTGATAATTTGTTGTGATTTGTGTATAAGCATCTGAGAATTCCTTTAGTAGTGTTAGGGTAAGATATTTAGTTTCACTCAAAACTTCAGTTAGGAGATGATGGTAGAGTAATAAAGCTAATGATGGTAAAAGGTGTTTTTGGAGGGTGGCTGACTCTTACTGATGACTTCTATTAAAGGATTTAAATGGGTTTTATTAATTTTTTTTTAAATTATTTTAAGGATGATAGTGGAGGAGAACCAGTGGATGCCACCGTCACCACCTCTTCACTCACTGAAGTAGTTTTTATAGGTCCTTCATTATATCCTATCATAAATGTACTGACCAAAGTAAGCTTTCTGCAGCAAGGAGTGCTTACAGGACAGTCTACAGCCAGGAATGACGTGAGGTCATTTGTGGTCACTGAATCCATGACTGTCAGCACCTTGACTTTCAGAATCAGTACATGTACTTAAGCACCTTGTGTGCTGTCATGAACAGCATATGATGTAAATAGCTCGCTGTGTATCACCAGGGGTTCTGATGATTCAGACAAGAAATGCTTCAGTGGTACGAGGATGGAAACTTTGCCCATAAGTGTAAGAAAATTGTGTTGGTTAATCTTGGGGATACTTTTACTTGGTCAAAGTCGCACAAGAAAGAACAGCAAATTCTTTTAAGAGCCTTCCATGAGCTCTTGGGATGTCTATAGTATCTTGTAATTCCTAGCTTCTATACTGGCATGCCGTAGATGAAAATAAGATTAATTTAATGTACTTTTTAAACAGTAATGTCTTGTATACGATGGAGTACCTCAAACCTCTCTTAATTTTTAAGGTGAGAAAGTGATAGGAAGAGAGAAGCTGTTGACTTGGAGAACTTGCAGTGGAAGTGAGTGGTGTGGTTTACTATTGAGGAAGAGGGCTTAAGTGTTTGTACCATGGAATTGGAAAAGAACAGTGATGTTAAAAGCAAAAAAAGATGCTTCAATCAGACTTCCCTTCTTTCTTACTTGGAGAAAACTGAGCACATGCCCATTGGAGATGCTGCAGCAGGACCCAACCACTCTGGTTTTGGGCAGGCATGTTCTGCCAATGTTCCTGAATTAAAGTTGTCAGAGGAAAACTTACCATATTTGATTTCATATTCAGAAACAGATCTTGAAATGTATAATAAAAAGAGGATGGGAATTTGTTGTGCAAAGGTAGATGAAAGCAAGAAAGAGGCTGATGGGTTGGAAAGGGCATCTGATGATACGCACTTCAATTGCAGGGGGTTTGATCATTGCAGACAAAACTACTTGAGTGAAGACTCACAGCTGGAGTATCTCAGTGCTCACGAGCAAGATTCTGATGATGAGACTAGCTCAACTGAGTTTTCTGAATTAAGGGAAACTATAGAAATTGAAACAGATCTGATAGACCCCATTCATGAAGTTCCAGGGGGTGGAGTCACACAGGAACAAGATCTCACAGACCTGTTAGAAGACTGTTGTTCTGAGTATATCATAGATGACCAGACCTGCGCAGAAGCAGCTATACCAGAGCTTCCCCACCTGCTTCAGGACTCTCTGTCTCTGCAAGATTGCAGTGGCATGACTTATGATCATCAGGAAGAGCAAACAGAGTATCACAGTGTTGTATGTGGAAATATACTTGAAAGTCATTCTCATGGGGTCTGTCCAAATCTTTTTGTATGCGACAGTTTAGGAGATGGAGAGGTGAAAGACGTGTCACTGATTTATGGCACGCTGTCACCCCAAATGGCTGTAACTGAAGAAGTGTCTGTAAAAACTGGCAGACACACTGACAGCATCTCAGTGAAGCAAAGCAATCCTTCCCTGTCTCGGAGAGAAAGGACCCCTGAAGTAGCCATGCAAGTCTGCACACATGCAGAGGACTTGGATTTCTGCAGTTGTGAAGAATCTGGCATGTGCACACATGGTACCATCTGCACTGACTGCACTGCAAAGGATACTGGAACCCTTATTGAAATCTCTGAAGTTCCCACTAGCAAGAAACCCTTTTCTGGGGTAGAACTTGCAGATAAATCCTCCCTTGGGAATCCCAACCCTCTGAACTCAGAGCTGGAACATTATGAAAGCTTGATAAACACTGCCTGTGCCTCTGCAGTTAACCAGGTTGTTGATGCGAGTTCTGATTTTAGAGCTTGCTTTACAACAAGCAGAAGTACCTGTGCTCAGGTTCGTCTCTTGTCCAGGGCTATTAATACCGAGATAACAATGAACACATCTCAACTGATGGGATGGTGCTGTGAAAACTCTGTAGATGTTGCTTGTAATACAGACTGCTCTTATGAAGCTGGCAGTACAGAAGAAATTCAGTCACAGGTTACTGACAAGCTAGAAGAACCCTCAGATGGTGATGCTGCAATAGCTGAAAGAAGTTCACAAATGCAGGTAATTACAAAAAGAACCCAACCAACAACCAGAGAATTTTGTTAGAACTATTTTTAACTGAAAGTTGCTCACAACTGATCTATACAAATGTTAATCCAGAGCCTTTTGAAATACTATTTTTTTTTTAGGAACAGCAGGAATCCAAAACTGAGACAAGTGGCAGTGACTTAAAGATAAACACTGACAGGTGGGTCATGAATTGTTCTTGGTGTAGAATTCTAGATGCTAGATATTTATTTTGTTATGGTTAGAAGGTTGTCTGTAACTTAGCAAAACTGACAGTATTAAAAGACTACTGAGCAGTGGTTTCTATGCTGGAGGGCAGGAGGGACCTGGACAAGTGAGAAGCATGAGCTGAAGACCTCCTAAAGTTGAACAAAGACCTAGGCATCCTCGGTGTGCAGGTTTAGACTGGCCAAGAACAAGTCACCTGTAAGTCAGCAGTGCTTCTGTATGGCAAAGAAAGGAAACCATGTCCTGGGGCTCCATTAGCAAGGTGGTGCCAGTGGAGGAGGGAAGCGTTGATTCTTCTCAGTTGGGTGCTTGTGAGGTTTGTATCTAGAAAGGTATCTCCAGCTCTGGGCCTGTAAATACTAAAGACTGGCTGACTGGGGGAAGCCCACTTGAAGGGCCACAGGAATGGTGAGAGGAGAATATGATGTGTGAAGAGAGCTGATTTCAATCAGAACTTAAAATACTAATTGAAGGGCTTCGAGGTTTTATTTCTTATTATTATTTTAAAGGCTGGTACACCTTGATGAACAAGCTGTGAAGAATTTGGCATCAACTGACTGTCAAAAAATACTGGGGAGAGCAATTGAAGCAGAACTGCAGATTCTGAATGCTCATTTTCATATGTGTTATCAGCACTGCTTGAAGATTTACAAACTGGCTCTGGAGGAAAACACATGTTTTATCAGGCATGTACTTTAATGTCCTTTTAAATGAAATGGATAACTTAGTTAAAAGACATAAACTGTTAAATGTTACTGAGGTATTCTGTCCATAGCTTCTAATAGTTTTTATAGTCAGCATTGTTGTAGAAAAGAGTTTACGTTCTGGTAACTGTGAAGTCTTACTTTCAGCCTAAATATTTGTGTAGCATACACAGACCCAGCAAAATACAATTTATTTCCAGGAATGATTTTCTCTACAGGAGGAATAGTACAGAGAGTCCATTCAGGAGTGAATGAGATGCATAGAGGGGGAACCTGGGGGGAAGTGGTAAAGGAGAAGAAGAGATAAGGTGAGGCAGGAAGGGGGTGGTGATTACAGACTCTAGGTGGTAAAGCATACACCCTGTAATGAACCTGGAATTCAACCAAGAAGTCCTACCTTTGAACACTTTACTGTGCCATGGATAGCTATAAAACCTTCGTAACATAGGGTCTGCCCTGTAGCTTAGGACAGAGCTCAAGAGAGCAGGTTGTGATGCTGTGAAGCAGAGTGGGGCTCCAGAGAATTAATATGTTCAAGGTCAGGCTGGATGGGTCTTGGAGCAACCTGGACTAGTGGAAGGTGTCCCTGCTTGTGCAGGGGGTTAGAATTGGATGAGCTTTAAGGTCCCTTCCAACACAAAACAGTCTGGGATTCTGTGTTAGGAGTGAGCTCATGTTCTTACATGATATAGAGGAATGTTTTAAAAACTGTGAAGTATTTGGGCAAATTTAGAAGCAGTAAAATAAATGTCTAAGTTCATCTTGTTTTCTTACACATTTTTTAACAGATTTAATGAAAAATCAGAATTGGATTCATCTCTCTCATTGGTTTTGGAAGAGCTAGAAAAGAATTATAACAGTATGAAAATGAAAATAAAAATGGGTGCACCTTTAAGTGCACTTTCTCCACTGTCAGTTGAGATGAAGTTTTTCCACATCTACTCTTCTTATGTCCCCTCCAAGGTAATGTCTTAATTGCTTTTTGTTTCCAATAGAAATTCTTTTCCTCCAGAAAACTAAGACAAATCTGTTCTTTCTTTGACAGTTGTTCAGAGAGGATCACTGTGCTGAGTAAGTAGCTCTCATTTGTGGTATGTTTTACAATAAAGCAGTGAGTTTAAGAGAAGTTAATCTTACATGTTGTTTGTTTCAGGATGTATCTTGTTTCTTCAAACTGGCTGAAAGACTTGCACAGCACTCTGGGTGCAGTGGTTTAATTTTAAGGACATTTTTATTCTGCAGTGTTGTAACCTGCAAACTATGCAGCTGCATTTTTACTATCTTTATAGCAAAAGTTTTCAATTTACAACAGATAACTTTCCTGGTTCCCTGCTTTCACTAGTAAAATCTTTGTCTCTAATCTTAATACTGTGTTAAAAAACCCTGCAACCTCAAAACCCCAAGGAAACAACCCACCAAAACCCCACAAAACCCCTACTGGAATAAAAAGACTTTGCTACTAACAAAGATAATATTAGGCATATAAGCATCTATTCTGCTGAGAATATAATGCAGTTAGGAAGAATGATAGAAAAATCATTTTAGCTTCCAGGAAGGCACATGGTTCTGCATATTTAAGAACCATATCCTGTTACTTTCTGTAAGTGGATATTAAAACAAATTCATCAAGAAGTTTTTATTGCATTGGGTAAACAACTAGTGATCTTTTAAAAATTTGCTAAGCATTAACAAAATTAATCACAAGAGACTTCAAATTGTAAAGACAGCTGGAAGCCATCTAGGTATAAAAGAAAAGTAAGCTAACATAAACCTAGAACATAGCTTTATGTTTCAGGTTGCAACCAATGCCTTAAATGAAGACTTCAGAGTACTTGGGATATCATTGTAGAATTTAAAGCAAAAAAAATGCTGTGCCCTATTTTGTATAAAATTCTTGGCACTGTTTTAGTTCTGTTTCAGGCAAAAGAAAATCTGATTCTAAAGCATCAGAACTGCAAGAAAGGAAGATTTCTGACACTATGGTACGGACTTCTTCATTACTGAGTTTCATAGACATTAATGTTGTGAAGCATGGTCTCCTTTTAGGTATATGCAAATACAAGCACAGTGAAGCAGGGATTCTGTGTCAGTAATTGCCAAATCAGCTCTTGTGACCAGAATTTTGATGGTCCTTTTGAAATAAAGTAACTTGGGGGTTCTTGAAGACAATCAGTAAGTTAACTATTAAAAAATTACCTGTTTAATTGATTAATATTTTGAAGCTCAGAAAAATAATGTATAATCAGGTGCAAGTGCTGTGACATGTTTGTAGGACAAACCTCAGGTTGAAGGTTTAACTGATGGAGGTGAGCCAAATGACTCTACTTCATCCAAGACTTTGGAAGAACAACCTAAAGATCAGGGTGAGGAACGTGGTAAGCCATCTGTTTCTCATACAAGTATTATTTGTTGGTTAAGTTGTTAACAAAAGTCCAAACCCTGTGTAAAACATATGATACTCAGCTGTGCTTTCTGTGATGGAATGTTTAACATTATATCAGCTCTCTCTATATCTATACTTGACATCTTGGAAAAAAAAGAGTTGCTACTTAAATCAGAAGGGAAAACTGGTATGTGTCACCTCTTTATAGTGTAGTATCAAGTCATATAGGTAGTTGGAATCCTCTTAAGCACAGAGATTTGTTATTTATTCATATGACACACCATGGTCTGAATTTTTACACACTGAAATTTATTTCAACTGTCCAGGCTGTTTGAAAAGTGAAGAAGGGAATGAAGATTGGTTTGATGCTAAAGAGAACTTGACAGTAGCAAATTCTTCAGTAATAGCCAAAGACACAAAAAAGCAACAAGAACAACACACAGTTGATTTAAGAGGTGAGGTTGTGTGCTTTAAGCTGCTGTACTAGTAATGGTGTGTGTTTGTTCTTTGAGTATTCTGATCCTTCCACAAGCATAAGTAAACTTGGAAAAAATGCTAGGTGGGTTTTCAGATTCTTTTTCATTAAGTTGCCATGTATCTTTGTACAGATACTCAGCTCCCTTCATCCACAGTTTTCCTTGAAAACTTCACCTACAGTGGTTAAACTCAATTTAGCCAGTCACCTAGCTGGATATCTTCCTTTTTTTTCCCGCTGTTCGTTCTTTTTCTGCTCCCCTCTCCACACTGACTTCTGAAGAGGGAATGGTCTGTGTTTGAATGCCTGGGTCCCAATGATGGGCTTTCTGAAATCTACCAAGATTTTAGTTTGAACTGAAACAAAAATAATAACTTTGCTTTCTTACACTCATTGTTAGAAGCAAGGAGTGGAAATGAGTATTCTTTTCTTCACGTTGATGGCCTAAATTCCTCAGTGTCAGAGGTATGTCTGTTCTTGTTTACATGGTGCAGTAAAGTCTTGCCTCCTTCTGAATTCTTTGATATCATACACTTGCAACCAAATATTCTTCTATTTTGTAGGCTGATCTAAGATCACATTTCCAGAAGTATCATATTTGTGACATTCTTTTCTCTGCGGAATCTAATGACTGCAGGTATATTAATGGAAGTTTTACTTGTTTCAGATTGTTCTTTTTCTGTCAAAGTAAGCAAATCATGGGAGAGAGGACATAGTTGTTCATTTATTTCAGTAATTAGTACAGATAGGTTGACAAAAGCTTGTCATTCTAGACAGCTTCTCACCTTATGAGTAGTTGACCCTGAAATTCTCTGTTGAGTTTAATGGAGATACAGTTAATGCTCAAAAGCTGAGAACCATCATGTGTTATTACTGAGAGTAATTTAATGTGCTTTACTTAGTTTCCTTTCTCTTTTTTTCTTAAATTTTATGCCTTAGATGTGCACTTATTTCCTTTGAAGACATCTGTACAGCCAAGTTAGCTGTAGAGGAAATGAACCAGAAAAAGATAAAAGGAAAAGAAATAAGTGTTAAAATCATAAATACCGTATCAGAGAGTAAATACATGGTTCCCCAAGCACCTAAAAATAAGCTCTCATGTGAAATCCAACCTGTTGAGAAGAGTCAAAGAAATGATCAAAGTAACATGCTCACTTCAGCCTCTAGTTCTGTGGAAGCCCCTGTCACTGCTTCTGCTTCTGAGAAAATGACTTCTTCAAAAACCTCTTGCTCCACACAAATACCTTCAGAAACAAAGTGCCCTGATCAGAAACCATCTACTGAAGATCCTTATTTGCCTGAAGTTAAAAAAAAGGTAAATAATTATTACTAAGGATCCTTTATATGGCAAATTAAGAGCTTTAAAACTTCTTGTCTCATGTTGCATTTTTAGCATGTAGAGAATGATGTTAGGATAGGAAAACATACTTTGTGTCAGTAATAAATTCCTGGCATGCTGGTGCAGAAGAGTGAGAGAACCAGTCATTTGCTCCTGCATCAAACTGTGATACTCCATGTAGTTTTTCTTAATCCTAAAACAGCTGGGGACCTAGTAATTTGCACTGAGTTTTCATCTTGCTTTTCTCCTCTTTTGAGTTTCCACTTTTAACACTTTTTTAAAGTGAATATCTTGTAATGTTATACAAGAAAGATTTTGGGATACTGGAGGGGTGGCTGTTGGGGGCTTTAATATAAATGTAAGAAACATTTCTGTTTAAATTTAGTATTTTATATTTACTCAGCTTGGTCCTTGGAGGATAAGATAGTTAGTAATTGCTGGTGTTGCTTTCATAAACTAGATGAATATGCTACATTTGGGGATTTAGCTTTTAAACATTGTAGTACCGTGGGATATGTATACATGATCTATTTCAAAGTAGTGGTAATATAAGTTACATATAAATCATAGAATAGTTAGGGTTGGAAAGGACTTCAAGGTCATCTAGTTCTAACTCCCCTGCCATGGGCAGGGACACCTCACACTAAACACATCACCCAAGACTCTGTCCAGCCTGGCCGTGAACACTGCCAGGGATGGATCATTTACCACTTCTTTGGGCAACCCATTCCAGTGCCTCAACACCCTTACAGTAAAGAATTTCTTCCTTATATCCAATCTAAACTTCCCCTGTTTAAGTTTTAACCCATTTCCCCTTGTCCTATCACTACAGTCCCTAATGAAGAGTCCCTCCCCAGCATCCCTATAGCTCCCCTTCAGATACTGGAAGCTGCTCTGAGGTCTCCACGCAGTCTTCTCTTCTCCAGGCTGAACAGCCCCAACTTTCTCAGCCTGTCTTCATATGGGAGGTGCTCCAGTCCTCTCATTAGCCTCATGGCCTCCTCTGGACTTGCTCCAACAATTCCATGTCCTTCTTATATTGAGTACACCAGAACTGTACACAGTACGCAGTGGGATCTGCATGTAGTAGTTTTGTTTCTAATAAATAATCTATCCAACACAACCCATTCTATAATTTACAGATTGGCTAATATGACTGACTGGTTGTATTAGAATAACTTGTTGAGCTGAATACGTAGCTGTCAGTTTTTTTTTCTGTACCAGGAATTAGTAGTAAAGAGATGTATTGCTTGCAAAAATGAGTGAAGTATTGTACTTATTTGATGCAATTCTAGGATACTGGAGAAAAATTCCTGTTCAAACCATCTTCTTACTCCAGTAAGTCATATGATGTCTTTACTTTACCTGATAATTTGAACTTGAGCAGTTTTACCAAATTAGTTGAGAAACTTAGAGGACTTCATCCACA